>VXAZ01007005.1:2795152-2916648 GCA_013399875.1 Gymnorhina tibicen
TCGCCGCCCTCCCGCCCGCCTCGCGCGGGCAGCATAGCAACCAACATGGCAGCTGCGCAGTCTCCGGGCGGCGGGCCGGAGGCAGCCCACGAGAGCTCGCGAGAGCCGAGGGGGGGGCGGGCGCTGTGCTCTCCTTTCTATTGGTCCCGTCGCGTGTCCGTAAAAGGGAGGGGGCAGGACCGAGAGTGCACCTGGCGGCCTGACTGGCTTGGTCTGCCATGGCTGCAGGCGGCGATGAGCACGGATTGGTCAGCTGAGCCGCCACTCATGCCTGTAGCGGCGTGCTGAGGCGGGCGGCCCTCGGCGGAGGTTGCTGCTTGTGCTTGGTTCCCGCCGCTCTCCCGCCGCCTGTTCCTCGCCCCTGGGACGGGGTCCTGCTGACGGACGTTGTGCCCGGGGAGCCGCAGGCTCCTCTTCTGACCTGCGCCCTTCGGAGGGAGAAAACGAGCCACAGAGGAGCAGTGGGGCTGTCTTTAATGTCGTAACCCTCCGTCTTAGTCACATGGCCACCCAGCCTCACCCTGCAAATGTTCCAGAGGGTCATTACTGCCTGTAGGTCCTTGCCGGAGCTTTCCAGAGTATGAGATGTATTGTGCCTCTTGGCCACGTAAAGATTTTCATACGTGGCTCATGGGAAGGTTTGCGTTCAAAGACGTGGTTTAACACAACTCGGTCCTTTGATGTCCTTACACTGTGTATGAAAGGGTTTCGTTAAAAATGTCTTTAATGTCCACTTATTAAAATACAACCTCTCACAATACAACCTCTTTACCTAATAACAGACACATAAAACATACAGAATCATTTAGGCTGGGAAAGACCCTTAAGATGACTGAGTACAGTGTTTGGGAATGAGTTCTTGGATTTCAAAATTAAAATTCCTAACCATAGCAAGATGTGGAGTAATATTGAAAGAGTTGGCATGTTCTCTTCTAATTAGGAAGCTTTCTAAAATCTCATTTGTTTGATGTTTGCAAACCTTATATACATTTCCAGCCTAAAGTGTTCTTGTGCCAGTTTTGTTCGTTTGCTTAAATAGTCCTTCCCTCTTAGCAGTGTTTTCCCCCAATTACTTTTAATAAAGCAATCATACCCCCTCCATGTTAATAGGCTTAATAATCCAAGGACCTGTAACCTCTCCCATTTCCTGAGCGAGTATTAGGATATACAGGATACTCCACATGACTTCTTTCAGGAACAAGTTGAATCACGGGTGAGAAGACTGAATTTGGATAAGGCAGTCAAGCAGAAATTTCAGATCACAATCTTTGGAGCACTTTTAAATAATAGACTTCTTAATGATAATGAGTAGAAAACAGTTATAAATTGCTGGGATTACATTTTATTAATAAAAGTCTATAAGATGACAAAGCTTGAAATGTGAATGATTCCCCTGGATTGAACAATTCCTAAACTGATAATTTCATAAAGCCCCAAAATAATACACACAGCATCAGTAATGCCACTCCTTATTGCGTTCATGTTTCTCCAGCTCTTGAACATCTCTGTAGTTATATTGACAAACTGATTGTGGTGCATGTAGAGACATCCAGCAACTGCATCCTGCATTTGTGAGCTGCTGCCAGCCTCTCGAGCAGGGCATATGTTCTTCTGTGCATTAAAGGCATCCTTAGCTGCAGAGTTGTCTTGGTTTCCCGATAACTCTTTCAGATCATGGCAAATTTAGTCACAAATTGCATACATACATTTTAATCCATTTGCACTTAAGCTTCCAATTCTGCCTCTCACATTTTCATATCATTTTCTTGTGCATGGTTTGTGCTAAGCATACAGTTATGCTCAATTTGAGAAGAACAATAATCAATACATTACTTTCAACGGAGTGTGATAGAGGAGCAACCCAAACCACTCAGTGTGGTGACCGTAGAACTACACAACATTGTTTTGGCAAATGTAACCTTGCACTATTACAGAGGGATTTGTTTTGCTGATCTAACACAAAATTGGTGACACGTACAGATACTATATATACATTCCAAAGTTATTTCCTCGCAATACATTGTCTTTTCTGCATTTTGTTGTTTACAGAAGACTTGATTCAAAGCCCTAAATCAAGATAGTGGAAGATTCCCACCATGTGCGGAGTATTTCAGGTCAGGCCTACTTTGCAAGAGCACTAAACAGCTATTGAGACAAAGTTCTCCAGCTCATGCTCTTACAACAGCAATTTAGCAAAATTGCACTGCAGGATGTTTGAGTGCAGACATTGCTCAGACCTCACAATGCAGAGTTCAACAAAAAACTTACTTTGCAGAATTCAGATATCCATATTATATACCCTGAGCAATCACAAAAAATTGTGAATGAAAGAGAGAAAGCAAACTGAAATGTCACTTTGTCATTATTTACTCAGAAGAGCACATTCCTTTCTCACATAAAAAGTGCATTCAGCTCAGTTCTCTTTCAGGATCATCGCTCTTTCATATAACATTAAATTTTTGGCTGTTGTCTGCCTGTGTACATAAGCAATGAAAGCTGTGTTTTGTGAAGATATTTTTCATAGCAAGTTTAATTTTCAAACCAGTGCATGGGGATTTATCTGTACTCTGTTGATGCATTTTGGGGAGGATATGTTATCTCACGGCTCGTCGTGTCCTGCTAGTTAAACACCAGTATCTTAAACCGTTTTGTACAAGTTAAATGTCTTGTGTAAATATAGAAGCATACAAAAGCTTCTCCTTTACCTAACAGATCTGTGGTATGTGTTTGTGCCAACAGCCTTATTACTTATGCAAGACCTGCCAACCAAGCTGTGATAATTTATGTGAGAAAAATGTATATTAAAAATGTGAATGGGATTTTAAGCCTCTCACTGAAATACATGCAAACTGCTTTGTGGCCAAGAAGACACACTTAAACACTGCATTAAAGCAATTCAAGATAAATTACTCTCGCCACAGGTGGAGTTTAGCTGTGAAAAGAGGAGACAAGGCACTTAATCTTAACACTAAGCTTGATCAAGCATAATGTATGTTTATAAGCAAATACATTTTCTATAAAGTAGAGTCCTAATTCAGCAAAACTCTTAGAACATACACACATTTCTCAGGGAACAACCTTAAAGTTGGCCAAATCCCATGTGGGAAGTGCCACTGCTCAACATAAATGGCAGAGAAGTTTGTGCTGGAACATGGCTTTGGGATCACTGTTAATATATCCATAGTCCATAGTATGGACATAAATACTGAACGTGGGTGTTTAGCAGTGTCCTAAGCTAGGGGGACAGGGACTCATTTTCCCTTTAAGTTTGTGCAATACCTGCTGCCATAGGGCTCCACAGTACTAATTGTTAGAATACTGCGAAGCAGTAATTTGTGGTAATAAGCTTGTTGCAGCTATCATCCAGTCTGGAGACTGGCTGTATTTCTTTTATAACTATATTTAACAGATAATGCTCAGAAATAAACTGAGACTGAAAGATAATGAAAACATCAGTACTTAGAGTTTCTGGACCATATTTCACTAAGTCCTTTTTTTCTCCAGCCAGCCTTTGACAAACTCTTTTGCCTTTAATGCACATTGAAGTACCACAAGGTTGAACTTCTAGATAGCCACTGCAAATAGCCGAGCCTTTTTGTGAAGTCCACTTGTGCATTCACTTGTGGAATACTGTTATTTTCTGCTTCTGTCCAAAAGGAGTAGCATAAACTCTGGCAAGTAGCATGAACTCTGGAAAAAACCCCATAATAAACCAGGTCAAAAAAATATTTTGAAGCATAAAATTTTCTCCAAACACATCAAGAACAGATCTGCCAGAGAATGTGAGGAAGTAGCAGGCAACAGAGAAGTACCAGAAGCATTCTCTTCATTCTGTTCAGATGTAACAGAAGCATTCAGGGAAAACAGGAGAAAACTAAGTACTTTTTTTCCATCACTGTTCTTCATGGCAGATTTTGAGGCAATTGCCACAACAAAGCCCTTTTAGGAGCGCGGTCAGAAAAAAACATATTTGCAAAACTGTGTACCTGTGGTTTTGGAGCCAGTCAGTGAACTGTGCAGTACCTGACTGCTGGGACAATGTGTTTTTCACCCCAGGGTTCAAAAGGAACTTGGATCTGAAATCGCCAAACCATTAACTGTGCTCTGTAATTTATGGTTTGGAGTGAACTCAGTTCTGGAGGAATAGAAATTTTTAGACAAGACTTCAGAGAAAACAGAAACGACACACCAGTCAGTCTAACACATGGCTCATCACCATGTAATGAGAAGTGGAAACTGCAAACCTGGTAGTGCTTTAAAAATGTCAGCAAAGTCAGCAAACATTGATAAAGAGGAGCTGGCTTATGTAGACTTTGTACAAACACTGGGACACTGGAGTCCTCAGCCGTAATTGACTCCCTGTCGGAAGAAGATCAAGTCAGTACCATCTTCTGCTAGCTTCTTCCTCCTCTCCTCTTCCCACCTTGCTTTTACTCTCAATCTAATTTCCACAGAAAGAAAATCCAAATATATGAGACTCAGGGAGACAGAGCATGTTCGTGGTATCTTCCCAGTCTGACTGCTAAAGAAACTGCAGACATGATGTGAAGAACATTTAACATGCAGTCTGGATGAAGCAATCATGTATAAAGATTTCTCCAAACAGTTTTACAAAGTGCAGGAGGGGAGCTCTTTTTGTGATTGGTAACTGCTGCAAAGCGAAGATGGATGGGTAAATGATCACAAAGAAGGGAGTAACCAGTGAGATTCCAAATGCACCTGAGCTTTACAACCTATTCACAAGTGGTAAGTGAAACAGGATTGGACAGTGTTTTCTATGGGTTCACAATTATTCAGGAAAACCAAAACTGCTGACACAAAGTAGCCAAAAGAAAAAACATTCTGACAAAGATGGAGTAGGTGATAAAATAGCAGCTAAAATGCAATGATCACAGATGTCAGTGAAAGGAAAACAAAAAAATCTCTACTTGTGCAACATAGTAGGCTCTAATTAGTTCATATCAGTAAGCAAAGACACCTTGAAGTCACTATGGATAGTTTTCTGAAATTGTTATGTCAGTGCTCAGAGAGGCAGTTAGGACTGATAAGGACAGAAGAGAATAAAAAAGCAGCAATAAAACAATATAAAATAAAATAAAAATAAAATAAAATAAAATAAAATAAAATAAAATAAAATAAAATAAAATAAAATAAAATAAAATAAAATAAAATAAAATAAAATAAAATGCTACAGTATAAATCTTCAGGAATAATGTTCTTTCCTTTAATATGAGACAGAATTCTGCTTATAGCATCTTGATATGTG
The DNA here is from genome assembly GCA_013399875.1 of Gymnorhina tibicen. NCBI lineage: Eukaryota > Metazoa > Chordata > Aves > Passeriformes > Artamidae > Gymnorhina > Gymnorhina tibicen. Next base: position 2,800,419 of record VXAZ01007005.1, read on the forward strand.
GTAGCATCTTAAGCATTGGAAAAACATGAAAAAACAGGAAAAGAGTGACCAAATTGATCAGAAAGATGGAATGCCTTCTAAGATGGATCAAGTACTCTGGAACTACTTAGAAAACAGATGAGAAATGGGAGATGTAATACAAGTATCAAAAATCAAGTCTGACATGGGAAAGGTGAACAGGGAACAATTACTCATTTCTTATGAGAACAACGATGAATCTAATAATATTTTTTCAGATGGAAGTGTAAAACAAGCAAAAGGAAGTACTATTTAAACAACATCTGCTTAATTTGGATAATTCATCATCATGAGATCTTTCAGATGCCAAAAATACTTAGGGCTGCAAGAAGTTTCTAGACAAATTAACAGAAAAACAGGCTGCTTTGCAGAGAAATGGGACAGAGCCTCCAGTTCTGTCCTTAGATAGTCAGAGATTGCACTGGGAAATAGGAGGAGAAATTAAGCTGTAACTGCTCTGTCTGCATATTTCTACTGTAGGCAACTGCAGGGCACCAGGTTACCCGGACCTTTGGTGTGACTCGGGTCAGCCTTTGTTATATTACAGCTGTAGCAGAAAGATGTCCGCCTCAGACCTCTTGCTTCCCCGTCATATCCTGTGGGGACCGAACTTGAGAAATCCCAGTAAAACACTTAAATCAATGAAACAGCTAATGAACATTTTTAGAACTTTAACAGGGGTTTAATCAACATTTTGAGATGAGATCCAGTGATCTTAATTTAGCAAACCTGTTGCATAGATACAAAGCCAAAAATGACGGTTTAGTTAAACCTTCATTTTGACTTAGCCCGAAGAACCTCACCCAGTAATTTCTGCAACAGGCCTATAACTTTGGTTTGAGCTGTGTTGCATGTTTTAAAATAGTTTTTTTCTTTTTCTAAGTCCATCATTAAGCAACCCAGCACTAACAACTGCCACTAAAGCCTTCAGGATTTGGAACTTGTCAGAATATTTCTGTAGTATTTGGGAGGAGAGAAAGATACATGGAAAAAGCAAGAGAGTATCAGTGGGCGCTATTTGTGAGGAATTACTTCAATTCTACTATTGATTTCTTTCTATGGTGATAAAAAAATTCAATTAATATTTGAAATGAGCAGCTCAGACATACAGGTTTCACCTCCACAGGCTTTATTTTATTTTTCCCTAACTTCACCTTGACCTGTATTTGGCTGAATTGTAGGTAACTATCAGGAAAGTAGACAGTTTTCTTTCAAAGCTGAAAGTCAGATAGCACTGGTTCTAATAAGAATGATGTAAGTGCACAAATTGTTGTGTTTTTTACTCAATGCTATTCACATTTCTATTGCTAAGATCTCTGAGTGAAGGCCACAGCACTTTATTCTCTTAAGGTGAGAATAAAGTGCTGTGGCCTTCAACGCAAGCAGCTTGTGTAGATAAGCAGTACACACTGTACATCGGTGAAGAAGTTGCTTGTGATGGTTTTGCTTCCTTGATCTACAAGGCAGACACTGGAATAAGCTCAGGCTTTCAGATGGGCAGTTTCATGTTTCAGGCCTGCTTCCAGTAGAACAGAAGAAGTTTCCAGTAGAACTTTTGAAAAATACCAATACATATAGAAGAAGAGAGGAGAAAATGGCCTCTCTGTCATCCCTTCCCTTTTTTTTTTTAATGCGGATTAAAAAAAAAAAATACAGTAGTGCTTAGTTACTTCGGCCTTTCCCAGGCTTCTTTACAAAAGTTTGCACAGAACTACTCACTCGTGTGAGACACAGCGGAGACCGTGTGTCACCTCTCACTGCGCCGCAGTTTCACACTTGCAGTTTTGAGGTCGGCATTGTCTGCCAACAGCCAGCAGCAGTGCAGGGCTTTTCCCCTGCTGGTAAACCATAGCCAGAAATGCAACCCCAGTCTTGAAAATGTCTTTCTCCATTGCAGTCTAACATGACATGTTCCCGAAGTAAGTGTTCTTTACAAGTATCTCTGAAGAGAAAAACAAAAGGACGTTTATTGACTGTTGTGGTTTGCTCTGACCTTGAATTAGAGTAGAGCACAGAAAACTGCCAAATTTGGCCTGTCCTGAGAAAAAGACAAAGATGGCACAGCAGCAACTCAGCTAAACAAAAAATATGTGCAAAATACTTCCTGGCACACCCACATTCTGGCCTCCCTGCAAAAAAATTGCCAAGAGAGATTTTTTGACCGGTTAATTTCTTCCAGGAACTGTATAACCTATTTTGCATTTTTGATTCATAGAATGTTCACTTTTTGGCTTCCTGATGTGGTTCCAAAGTTCATGTCATAAGTAGCAAAAAATATTAGAAAGCTTGGGCTGATCATATAGAAGTTAGCCAGACTAATTATAATAAAAAACATCAACATTTACAGAAAATTCAGCTAACTGCATTTTCTAATAGGGCAGAAAAATATTTTCAGATCAAGAGTAAAAAATGTTGTATGTGTTCCTTTTTATTTAAAAATATTTGTAGCCTAAAAATAGTATGGATGGGGTGTACCAGATGACATCTGAAACTTCTAGCAAAGACGAGAGGACCAGAGAGCCAGTGGAAGTTTTCAAACTATTTGCCATTTGGTGAATAGAGCCCTGGAAAGATGCTTTCACAGACACAGTATTGGCTTCTGGGTTTCCAGGGAATAGAAGCCAAGAGATGCCAGTAAAGGGTGAGCTGCCAGCCCTATGGACTGACAACATTGAAACCAACAAAGCACAGTATTGCTCTTACACCGTTACTCTACCTGCACCTTTCTTACTCAACCCCAAAGGGACCACACACAGAGGACAGGATGTCTCAGTGCTTCATGGCTCTGGTGACACCACCAACAAGGCTAGAATTTAGTTGCACGTTTAATGTGGCTTTTATGTGATCTATAGCAGGTCTGTAATGTTACCCACAACTCGTAAAATTTGCTTGTTATCTAAGAATCTTAGCTTTCATGTACTAGTGTTATAAACAGCCATGGTACTGATGATAGGAGTGATAATGACAGTGTTTCTAGTCATAATCGTTGTGGGGACTTGGAAACATGAAAGTTGAAAAAGTCAGAAAAAAAATCCAAAGAACAACTGAATGAAAATTAAAATATTATTTCACAGTCTTGGAAACAAAGCTTTTTGAATGCTTGGCTTTACCAATAGTATTGTTACTAAATACTCCTAAGTCACCTTTAGTACAGTAGAAAGTGTGCGTGAACTCCGCTCTGTGTAAGAAAGTAAAAATCTGGAGCTCTTTCTCTCCAGCTGCAGGCTCTGTCACTTACTGGACTGCAGTGAGAGGGTTTTTTTGGTGATGTCTGCTGCCCTTTCTTAAGTACTCAAAAAACAGGATAGTTACCCTTATTGCAGTGGACTTGTTCTGGGATCACCAGACAGGACCCCCGGCAGTTCAGAGGAATAGGAAAACATCAAGCAATGAGGGGCTGGACTGAGATTAGGACAGAGCTGAAAGGCACTTTAGGAGATCACCTGGGAGGCGCTTCAGGAGACAACCTGGGCAGTCCCACTGCTTGCAGGCAGCACTATCAGCTCTACTCTCTGCACCAAGGTAGGAAAGTGGGTATCCCCCCTGCTTTACATGTTCCAGTGTGCTAATGGGAATGAAGGAGTGAGCACATCTGATCACACCTCTATCTTGCTTTGAAGATTTAGCAAGGACAAATAGAGAATGGGGAACCCTTGAGTCTGCTGCTACATATTGGTTAGTGCCACAAGGCTAATGCAGATTCTTCTGTAATTGCTTGCTACACATATGTGGCAACATACAGTCCTCATGAATTGCAAAGAAATTGTATCTCAGATAATTTTGGATTAATCACAGTGTTCTCTAGAGGTACCGTTAATGAGGGACATACCCTCTACTTTGTATTCCTGCCCAAGGCAGCACATTTCCATGCCATATCATGAGGAAATGGCTCTGCAAACCCATCATTAATTTCATAGCTGTCTCCCCCCTCTAACAGTGGAGGACTCTCCACTATGAACTGTGCCTAGAGGCAGATTCTGGTGTATGGATTTGTGCTTCTTTGTTCACCTCCACATAAAATACTAAAGACATTATGCACTTGAAAATTCACAATAAAGTTTAAAGAAAATAATTATAAAACATATAAAATTATAGAGCCTTCTATTCTTGACTTTGTTAAGGTCATGGTTATTGAAAATTAGGCTTTCTTCTCTTTTACCATGGATATGCTACTCTAATTTGTTTATAAACAGGATATAATAATGACATTCAGAAAAAAATTCTTTTAAAAATGTTACAATAAGCTTTTTTTTGCTGCTGTTAAATAATTACACAGAGGACCCCATTTTTCAGGACCTGCTGAGATTTGGTATGTCTCGAAAGCTAAGCCCTTGAATCCCAGATTAAATATGCAAAGGCAGCGGGAACAATTCCTGCTTTACTTGTGCATTCACAACTTCCTGAGCCCTGCGAGGTCTGGCTGCACTACGGGTCCTGGACTAGTCCTGAGCCAAGTCCCCTCTGAGCCAGATCTGGCTGTGGTGTTTCCAGTGCGACCAGCTGCTACAGCAACATCGACATCATTTGGATTGTGCAGGGGCTAAATCAGGACAGAATTTGGGAACAGCAGCTCTGGCTCTGTAGTTAAATTGGAGACAGTATTAGCATGAACTCAAGAAACACAAAACTGACTAAACCACGACAGAAACATAATTGCTGCAGCAAAAGCAAATTTAAAGTAAGTAGGGAAGTTTCTAAAGGACAATTTGCCTTCATAGCAATTGTGTACGTCAGACACAGAGACTCTCCTGAGCTGAATTCAGGGCAGTGATACCATCCTGTTCTGCCAGGATTAGAAGCCCTGCATTGTACCCAGTTAACTGCAGCCACTTTTCAGAAACCCTCAAAGTGTTCCAATGAATGTTTTGAGGGAGTATTCCCAGTATTCCCCCTCCCCAGTAGGGCACACTTTCATCCCCGCTGTGCACCAGGGTTAATGGCACAGTTCTGCTTTGCATTTTTTCTGTTATTTACCCTTTCTCCACTAGATGCTACACTGAGACCATCAAACATTTATTGAGTCAAATAACATAAATTTGAAGACTCAGTGCAGAATAGTGTGTTTAAAACAAAACAGTGACAGCATCGCTCTGTGTGGTGTGAGGATGAGACTCGTGCATTTCACATTAGAGTAACTGCTCTGACTTCATCAGAGCTTCTTACTTGGCACTGCATGAAAGAGGGATAAAGCAAGTCTGTATTTCCTGGCATTATTACTCATATGCAATTGTATCAAGAAATTACCTAAATGTGTGAAATGGTTTACTGAGAGTGCCACAAAATCTAAAATTAACCAAACAATATATGTCAATACAATGAGCTAGTCCTTTTTTCTATCTTAGAAATTCAAAATTGCATGCTGAGCTGGAAAATTACACCAGATTATATTTTGAATGAAGCTTCTTCAAATAATATCACAGATACACATTAATTTTCTTGACGTTATGCAAGCCTTTGACCCAGGCAGTTGGGGAAGTGCTATGCAGTGTGGCTCCCACAGAGCCTGCCAGCCTGGTTTTAACTTGTGCATTGTGCAATACCTTCGGTAAACAACCTGAGATCCTCTTACCTTTCGGTGCAGGCAGGCCCAACCAAGCGCTGCAGCACAGCCTTTCCCGTGTGACAAATTTATTGGATAAATGTGTTACACCCTGTCTTGGAGGCTCTACTTGGACAAAGCGAAGCGAAGGTCGGAGACTGTTTCAGCTGATTAAGGTCTTCAGGGCTGTGTCTCTATCAGGTCTTTGGTTACCCCCTGTTCCTGGAGCTCTGCTTGTCATGTACCACACTATTCAGAAATGTGCTGTGTGTTATGGCCCAATTAGCAGCACCTTTATTGTTTTTTAGAAGAGGTGCAAATATAATTTGGGGAAACTGCAATATGACCTGGTTAAGGTACAGCATCGGTGACATACTTCCTTTCCAGCAAAAATCAAAACACATTTTCAAAACCCTGCTATGTTGGCCTATCTTGCTATGCCATGCTTTAATTTGCTTATCTGGACTTAATCTAGGAAAAGAGCTAGGATAGAAAAGAATGATTTGTTGAAGCTGAATGGGGCCTTACAGCTGTCAATATTTACTGTTCAGAAATACAATCTGCTGCTGGTGTGTTGAGGTTCAAAATATAAATGCTATACATCAGCTGAGGATCTAGGCCAGCTGGTCAGCAAACTGGGCCCTGGCCTCCTTATTGACTATTCACAAGCTCATCTTCAGATTAGTATAGAGAAAGGTGGATTAAGAGCGTGGGGAGGGGGGAATTTCCTTTTTTGTTTTTCCTTTCTTCCTGTAGACATTGTTAGGCTTAGATCAGTTTAGCCAGTGGCAAGATGCAGCATTATTCTATGCTATGGGCTCTTTACAGTGTTTCAGGCCAGAGGTTTCATTTTGGCAGAATTTCATGTAATACTCTGCAGTGAGGTATGACACTTCATCAAGGTTAGGAGTAAAAGCAACAGATTCAGAACTAGTAGTTCTTAGATTTACAAAGAAGGGCCCTAAATATTTTTATGTTACACTGGTTACACTGAGAAGCTATTAAAAATATTAAAAATAAATTAAATTATAAAAGTGTTAAAAATAAATGCTTGTCCTCTGGTAATTAACTTACTTACTATTTACTCCATCTGAAGAGTTAAAAACAAGCACAGAGCCCAGCCACAAAGTAGGTCATAATTCTCTGAAAAATCAAACATAAGGTCATGACCTAAATGAAATAGAATTTGCTTCATAATGATCCTGGGAAAGAAGGGATCGGCCAGTGGAAGGGAGTCGGCATGTCAAAGGGAATTGTAAATGGGAGCTTTGCAGAGCTTCGCATCTCTTCCAGATGGGTTCATCCCCAGCTCAGGTCAGTATTGATTGAAAACTGTTACTCTGCACAGTCTGTTCAGTGCCCAGTGACACTATCTGGGAATTGAATCATGTTCCCAGCAGACAAGCAATTGCATCACGTAAAACCACCTCTAGACCTGAAATTAATTTCTAATTTTGCTGGCAGCCTTCCAACAGAGAGGTCAGGCCGAGGAGTAACCGTAAGGATGAGAATTCCTCCTGGCAAAGCTGGAGGCATGCAGGGGGCACAGACCACGGGGAAGGGCGGATGTGGCAGGGCAGCAGGAAGTTTGCATGTCTGCTGTTCAGGCAGGGACTTCAGTCTTCTGAACACTGGTGGGGCAGCAAGTTCAAGGGCTGCTCCCAGGTCTCCCCTGTGAGAGGTGATTCAAGCAAGAGAACAGGCCAGACAGAGACCATTACAGCCAGACATGAGAATCAGCAAGGCCAGGCAGCCTCTCCCATGACCCTGCCGAGCACCTCTGTAAAAACTGCTGGTAACTCCAGGCAGGACCACAGGTGATTCCATGGAGTCAGACCAACAGAGGCAGTGTGACAAGGGGTGACTTACAGAACTCATTTTGTGGCACATTATTGCCAGTGGGGTAGGTAGGAGGAATACAAATTTGATAGGGTAAGACAGAAGTTTAAATGATCTTGTGTGTGCAGATAAATATTCCTCTTTATCTGCATGTACTAGGAAAGAAAGCAAAAATATTTCCATGTTTCTTTTCTGCTTCTGCTGGCATCTGTGTTTGGACAATGTCAGACTATTTTTGGGTGGAGAAATTTTGCTTGCTAAGGAATACCAGGGAGGAAACATTTAGTTTTCAAAGTCCCTGGGTTGGAGCTTATTCTTGCCATTTGTAAGGAGAAACCCAAACATTATGTGGACCTTTTTTGCTCCAGTTAACCATACAAGAAACAGCAACAAAGCCAGCAAGTGTTGCAGTTTGCAGTATTGGAAAGCTTGCTTAAAAAGAAACAGTAATAGGAATTACTAAAAGCAAGGAAGTAGTTTTTTGGGGCCAAATTTCTTCAACACATTTATATTCCTATAAGAGTAGTTAATATTCTTGCAGAAGACTCTTGCATGTGATGAATCACACCGCCCCAAGCCATGTAGAACGATGCACTGCTGATACTGAATAAATTTAACTTATCTTCAAATCACAATTGTTGAGTGCCTGACTGTCATATTATGGTAAAACTAATCCCAGGAAAGTTGGGATGAGTGATACCACTTTCAGGTATCAAGCATAGGAAAATGCATGCTCACATAAACTGACCCTGTGATATAAAATCTTAACAGGTTACCACTCTTCTATTTAGCACATGAGAGAAATACTGCACTGCTTTTGCACTGTGCTGGTTTGGGCTGGGGTAGAGCCCAGTTTCTTCACAGTCGCTGCTTTGGGGCTGTGGTTTGGATTTGTGCTGCAAGCAGCGTTCATAATTCATGGTATTTTCATTATTGCTGAGCAGCGCATACACAGAGTCAAGGCCTTTTCTGTACCACCCACCAGTGAGCAGGATGGGGGTGCACAAGGTGCTGGGAGGAAACACAGCCTGGACAGATGACCCCAAGTGACTCCAGGGATATTCCATCCCAGATGGCATCATGCTCAGCACACAGAGCTGGGGGAAGGTTGGTGAGGGGCCATTGCTCAGGAACAGGCTGAGCACTGGTCTGTTGGTGGTGAGCAATTGGGGTTTTTTGCATCACCTGTCTTTCTGGGGTTCTATTTCTCTCTCTTTCATAATTTTCTTTTCATTACAAATTCTTATTAATATTATTTTATTTCAGTTCTTAAACTGTACTTATCTCAACCGAAGAGTTTTCTCACTGTTACGCTTCCAATTATCTTCCCCCATCCCACCAGGGGCAGTAAGCGAGCAGCTGTGTGGGGCTGAGTTGCTGGCTGGGGTTGAACCACAATGTACAACAACTTACCTCATTATCCCCTCTCACTCTCCCAATCTTCCCTGCTTGTCTCCCAATTCCACTCTGTCTTTTGCTAACTATCTTCTTGCCTGTAACCTCTTGAAGTAACCTCGAGCAAGTTTTTCCAGACTGATCATGTGGTGGGCTGGTACAAGATCATTATTTCTGGATTCATCCAAATGCTGCATTGATCCTGATGCACTTCCCCACCTCTTCTTACCAGCCCTCTAACCACAGCATCTGACAGCATGTCCCTGACTCTTTGTTTCTTCCAAAAACTTCCACCTTTTGAAAGGTGGAGGGTCAGATGTGCTGTTTCTGACTCCTTTTGCTGTCCTTTTTTATGGCTCAGAGGATCCTAGTGAGACACCTCACACACATTTTAGGGAAAGTAAAGAACCTCTGAAGGTGGAACAGAGAGGAAATTAAAACTTTGTGCAGGATGGCTAAGCCATATGGAACAACCATTTACCAAGTGTGTTTGAAAAGCAGATTTGCTGGCAGGTGGACCAAGTGGATAACACTGAAATTGTATCTTAGGGATTCAGAAAACGTCCTTACATAGAACTAGGAACTGTGGGAATGCTCTTTTTCATGTCTGCCTTGGGTCAGTGCTTTCATATGAGGATGAGACAAAGGGCTTCACCCAACCCCAAGCACAGCAGGTCATATCCCACATGCAGTGCCAGGGTACACTGGCACACCTGCACTGGCAGCTCCCCATCTCGGGGGATAAATTATTCATTTAATTCCTGCCTACTTTGCGAGCCCCCGACTCCCTTGCCTGCACCATTCAGGCTGCTGTGGCAGGTGCAGTCTTGCAGATAGGATGTGCTGCCATGTCTCCTCTCACTATCTGATTTCTCATGTGTCAGAGTGATCATTTCTCACACCACTGAAATACCCCCTGGCATGGCACAGCACAGGTTTTGAGGCTGCTAGAGGGCAGGCACTGAGGCAGCTGTAACAAGTGACAGATTTTTATATCCACCCACCAAAGTGCTGTTAATGCATCATACATGGAGTTTGATGCAGTAATGGAAAAATCAATGCTAGGATCACACTTCCACCACAAGTGAAAAGGCTTGTTGTGCGCATCAGTAATTACACTCCTTGGCGTTCTACCCAAGGCTCACAGTGTTTTTTGTGGAGATTTTTGTCACTGTATATTAGTGATTTTCCCAAAGCTGAGCCACAAATAAAGAGGGAAATACAGTGCTCAATTAAAAGCAGCCCAGGTGCAATAATCTTATTTGTATGAGGCAAATTTACCAACTGCAGTGGGTGTAGTTCTCTGATGGATGGTCAGATTGACTGGTCCCTGTAGCCTCATCTGGTCCCAAATGCTGGAACTAACCCTGGAATAACGTCCACATAGGGAGATGCTCTGAGCCCACCCGAAGGCTTATCACTAGTGATTTCTACCTTCACACCCCACCTTAGGAGGAGAATACAGCAGCCCAGCTCTGGGCTATCAGCTCCGACACGCCAGCACTGCCAAGGGGCTGCCCTGCCAAACCAAGTGTAAAAGTTTGGCCAAATGTGCCTCAAATCTATTAACTTAATTTCACAATTGAAGGTCAGTTTTGCTAATACTTATAACACACCATGCTGTATCTGGTGAGAGTAATGAACTCTTGGCTAGTGCATCATTTAATGCTCTTAAAATTTTGCTGAAACTGCCAGGCTGGGGGTTTTTTTTGTTGTTGTTTGTTTTTAGCAGCCTGAACATCTTGGGTTTGCTTGAGTGAAATAAAGAATTAGATCCTTCTAGAATAAAATTTAAACGTATTTTCTGAAGCTGAAAAATGGCATTAAGTTAGGTCTTTTCAGTACAAACCAATTCAGGTTATTAACGCATGAATAGTCTCTCAAGAGAAAATATAAATGGAAAAATATATATTTAAGATACAATTGCTCAGACATTCAGCAAAACAGGTGCATTTCTGCTTTTACATCACACAGCCTGTGGATCTGAGGTGACTAAACATCAGGCAGAACCATGACTTGGTCTACATAACCTCGTGTCAGAGCCTGCTCAGATCTGCAGTGTGAGCTGCCCTGGAGCTTGGTCTGAAGGCACTCTGTCCTGTCTCGGCATGGAGGCTGCAGCTCTTTGTTCCTGAGGTTGCCAATAGCACCTCATTTTCTCCTAGAGGGGTCTTCAGAGGAAGCCAGGTACTTACCAAGCAAAGCTTTCCAGAATGAAGGGTGCTGCGGCAAGGGAGGCAGTGTGAGGAGCCAGAATACATTAGTCAGAGGCCAGACACCAAGGACATAAAGGAAAATAGAAAAGCAGAGAGGATTTTGCCTGTTTGAAACAGGTCCTTAATGAACATGCTAAGATTTGATACAGCACAGATCAATGACTTCCTAAAAACACAGACCACTTGTGTAGATAACACCAGGTATAACATGGGGGAAAAAAACCCAAACACCTGAGAAGGCATCTCTCAGAGAATGTTTAAGGGTAACTCTCTCATTTATAACAGCATGTAACACTAGCTCTCAAAAAGAAAAGAAAAAGAAAAAGCAGGTCAAATCTGGAAAAGCGGTAAGAAGGTCTTAAAATGAAAGAGTAATGCCTCTAGCAATTAGGTGTCAACAAGAGCTGATGTGTGAAGTTATGCTGTTTCTGCAGGTTGAAACTTCTGTCTCAAGGGAGGGGGAAAGCAGATTTGCCTTAACACAGAGTCCTGTGTGATCCCAAGGGAGGTTGGTTGCCCGTTGCCCACAGCTGACGTGTACTGTCAACTTCTGGTGGATCAGAACCCTGTTCACATTATTTTCTAGTCAAATCCTTTATTATTACTTTCAGAAAAAGGCGGTCCTGAGTTGTAACACTAGCCCTGTACCAAATGTCTGCACTAAGGAACCATTTCACAGATACTGTTTTTCAGAATTGTCTACAGATAAAAAAATGTGGGCTCAAAATGAATCCTTACAGGCTATCCACTAAGTGGATTCATGGCTGATCATTCACATTTACTGCTATCTGCTGAGAGGATGCTGCTTAACAAGCTCACCGGATGGCATGGCTAGTTTGTAAGTCAGTGTTTCAGCTTTGTCACTTACAGCATACAGCGTCTTTTTATGCGGCAAGAACATCTTTAATTTACATACTCAACATCATCAAGCTGTTCAGGTGTGACCATGTTATAAAACCTACATGATTCTAGGACAGCTTCATGTAAACATTATTTATTTATTTGCTCTATCAGCCTACGTCAGCACAAAATAAAAGCAGGCAGAAGAGGCACATCAGTTTTCTCTAGCTTAAAAATCAGTCACAAGAATTTTGTTCCTACAAAGACTGTATAGGCTGTAAACCCATATTTTATGACGAAACATATCTGCTTCTTGCAGTCTTTTCCAGAGATTTACAATGCCAATTATGCTAGAATTGGACATATGGAATGGCATCATCAGAGATGATGAAGGTCTGCAAGCTTTGTATAAAACAAAGGTGTTTTAAGCAACACAGCATTTAGTGTCGATGTTTGTTTTCCAAGAAAACCACAATGTATAGCTTTCTGCACCCAAATTAAACCAAAGCCTCAAACCAAACACAAGCAATACATCACTAGAGCAAAAACAAGATGAAATACTTTTACATATGCATCCATAGAGGATATCAGAGTGATCAATTCGCGTACCCAATTCTGAAATAAGATTCCTGTGTGACTAGTTGGTTTTGTTGCAATCTTTTGTTCCATCTACAGGAGCCTCCACCTGTGCTGCCAGCCAGCTGCAATAGGCTGTTACACAACTCAACACATGTCCCAGTTAGGCCCTGAAACTGGTTTCACTCAGTTCTCAAGATTTCATTTCTCTTGAGAAGAGTAATTTACTACTTGTGATGTGTACTTAAGGCTTCTGGTAATGTCCTGTGCCTTCAAGGCCCTGCTGTCATCATATTCCTGTGCTCTTGGTGGCCTGCACTCTATTGCCCTGCTTTTCTTCAGTGAACTTCAAGGCATGGCTTCCTGATAACATAACTCATGTTTCATAAGCACAGTCTTGTCACGTGTTTCATGTTTCATATCCCCACTCTAGGGCCACTGGATAGTTCGATGTACAGAAATAATGGTCTGTTAGGATGTGCATAAAGATAAGCAGAGAGATATAAATAGATACAATGCTTTCTTAATGTTCTGTTATTAATGCATCTTCGTTATGGCAATATGACTGCTGTGTTATCAAAACTGCTTTACAACAAACTTTTAACCAGGCATATGGGTTGATACAGTCTAGAGAGCTCTTTGATGTCAGAGGGTGAATAATCAAACCAGCTTAACTTTAAATCCTCTCAGAAACCACACAGTTTTTGGAATCAAGCAACTGCAGTTTGCTTTAGAATGATGAGCTTTTAAAAAATCTAAACCTAAAGGAAACATTATTACTGTTTCACAATCTATTTTCCTCTCTTCTCTTACACATACCTCATATACATCTCTGTGGCTTGGAACATGGTTTGTTCACTGCCTGTCCAGGGCTTAACAACAGGATCCCAGATTCACAGCTATTCACATTGCTTGACTCCCACTGCCTGCCTAAATGTCAGTTATAATGAAACAGAAGTAGAAACATGGTGGGGAGATCTTTCTGAGTGAGCTTCCTAGATTATTGTGTCGTGTTTTTCACAAGGGTTTGTCATCTTTCATCACAGTGTCCAGTAATGAGTCTTATCCATCTTTTGGTATTTCCCATCAGCAATCTGTTCAGATTCTAATCAGCTTTTAAACACTTAACTGTATCAATTTTAAACATGCCTTTTTTATTGATAATAAAAGGATGGTTAGGGTGAAATGAATACACGCAGAGCCCTACAGAACATGTCCCTAGTTTGGGCTGCTGCATTATCCCTCCATGCCAGTCCCAAACAGCCTCCCTGTGACTAACATTGCCATGGCCTGATTTACACACAGATTTAGTATCTGCATCTCATTATCATATTTAAACTTCTGGGTGGCTCAACTCCTTTGAGAAATTGGACCTAATAGCATTCTACACAGAAAAAGATATAAGTACCTATTAACCTGTAGCAATTTACCATAGCATTTATAAAGATATGAATAATATGCAGAGTCATGCACGTCTTACTAATGCAGACTGAATTATTCATTGCAAAGCTGGGCAATATTTTTATCAAATACTTATTATGGATAACTGTTTTCCTTATTCAGTACCTTGATATATGTTTGAATAACAGCTTGCAAATAATTCTTCATGCAAACGTTGCACTGAAATATTAGCACTTTCCTCCTTTGAATAGTTATTTCCAAATCAATTTCCTTTGTGTTATTTATTCATTACAAATGAATAAATGGTATTCATGGAGCTTGGTTCTTTCCAGGCCAATAAACAGACTTGGTGTTAGCCCCCAAGTACTCGTAATCTCAGCTTCAAACGTGCAAGCACACGAGTGGATCTCTATGCTATCACAATATTTCTGGCATCAACGTGGAGATAAAAGAAACACAGGAAACCAAGGAAAAGTGACTCAAAATTTCAAAATATGAAGTCATTGCATATATATCGGTTGGTATGTCCTTATTCCACTGACTGTCATTCTTTATGTTGGTTTTGATCTCTCTGCCCTTTTCTTCCTTTAATGCCTGAATACACTCAATCTCGTACTTTCTTGTCTATTTGTTTAAGATTGAACAATTTATATTTGCTTGCAATTAGTCCCCAATTTCTGATCAAATGCTGCTCTTGCAGGACTGCAAATACATAAACTCTATAAATAATTCTCCAGCCATGCAAATATTCTCCAAGATTTAATCCCAAGGCATGCAGGTGCTCCTTTCCCTTTCCCTTTCCCTTTCCCTTTCCCTTTCCCTTTCCCTTTCCCTTCCAAATATCAACACACCGTCACCATGAACAAAATTCACCTTTGTCACCAGTGGCCAAAACAGGACAGCTCTGGTATTTTGTGGTGCAAAACTTTATGGACAACCTGTACTTTCTAAGTTTCAGGGTAAGTATTTCTTCTTATAAATTATAGACAAGATGTGCATACTGTGAGGTAAAATGTGGCCAGTGACTCCCAGCTCCTGCAGGCACAGGCTGGCTTGTGTCCATAATGATCAGGGCTCCCTCCCTCTTAGAAAGGCCCCGCTCACATTACATGATGGCCCTTCTTGTTGTGAGACATCATCATTACTATCATTATTAGTATTATTACTGCTACTATGGTAAAGCCAACAACAAGGAGCTGGCTTTTTTCAAATGCACTGTGTGAAATAACGTGGTGGCTGTGCTGCAGCCCTCCAGAGCGAGGCTCTTCCAGGTCATGCTGTTGGCCTGGCATGGGGTATGCAGGAACATGGAGGCTCTGGGGTGGCACTGGACAAGCAGCCAAGGTGATGGGGACTCACACACCTGGCAGAGTTAGGAGAGACATTTCAAAATCATGCTCCTGAGCCAAACTGAAATGCTGGTGCAGGTGCACCCTATGGTGTGTGCACAGATGTTACTCTCATGCAGCAGATCAAGCTCCCTTCTGCTAGAATGAAATGCTACTCAAAAAATGCTTCTAGCTGCAAATTGGCATTACTGCTTCCTCCCAGTAATGAGGCTTTGGCAAACCGTTTACTAGCATTACAATTTACCTGTACTCAGCTTTGCACTTGTGTTTGCTGATTACTGCAGCTGAAGCAAAAAAAAATAAACACATCGAACACGTGCACATTGCTTAAAAAATAATGCACGTTACTATGTTGTCCTCAAAATAAATAAGAAAAACAGAAGGCAGTTCACAGAACAGGTTTTGGTCTCTGATCAGACATATCAGTCAGATATTTATGACTTTTAAATTTTTGAACATAGAAAAATCTAATTTGTAGCTACTTTTAAAAGAAAACATTGGTGTGTTGAGAAGGAAAAGATAATAGCAACACAGGTCCTAGCCAGGACCTAAATCCCAGGTGATGCTGTTGGAGAGAGAGAGTGGATTAGGATAGGATCCTGTGGTCCAGTGACAGCCAAGGTAAATTGTGATTATCCAGTTCCAGCTTACGCAATTTTGAATTCACCTATGTCATGTCTTTTAGAGTAAAAACCATAGGATTTTTTTTTCACATTTTTGTTTGTTGCCACTCTTCTGCTGTTGCCTTACAGATGAAGGCTGCAGCAGTTACCATCATGAAACAGGACCATACGGCTTCAAGATCAGAAACAAATTCGCTAAACCCTGACTTTATTATTTTAATTCCTATCTTGGTAACGAAACACCAAATGAGAACAGAATTTAGCCTAAGAGATGAGGTGTCAGAATAATTTTATATCTTGTCACTAGGTAATGACTGTAATGGTATCTCTTACTTAGGTACCTTCATTAACGACTTAATGGTAAGAGCATGTTTCAGCAATTGTGAACATGTGGAATACTCCATGTTCTGGGGCAAAAGATTAGCTTAATGAGGAGAGAGCCAATTTCCTGAAGAAGTGCCTTATATAGTTCCTGCTTTTAAAAGAACATGGACAATTTATCGTTACACGGTATAAAAACACTTAACTTCGTGGTTTGGTGCATTTATAGCACTTCTGCAGAGGGGAGAGAGATTAATAGATTTTTCTCACGTGGTAAAATAGGTGGAAATCTGTTTTTCCAAATCCTTTTGCTCAGTAGAGAAAGATTCATTACCAGGAGATTGGGTTCAAAGAGCAAACTATCATTTACCCTCTCAGTCACTTCACGTATCTCTAGATGTTTATTATGTTTTTAGGCACCTTTGAAAATGTGGCCCACAGACACCCAACCCCTGTGAATAGAGCTTTGATAAATGCTCATATCTTTCAAATACAATATACTTTATTTTGTCATGGGCAAGCAGCTTTAACTTCAGTAGTCAAGAAACAATAGCAATAACAAAACCTCAAAACTACAGTGGTGCAATCTTTAGCACAAGTAAAGAAGCTGTAGCAAGGAACAACCATGAGCATTATGTCATCTAGTCCATCTTGCCAACAAATCATGTTTCTCTACAGCCTTGGCAAGCAAACCTGGTAACTGGGCTTGCCAAAATAAAAACTGGCAAGAGCGTTGATACCTGATGTGCAAAGACTAGAAATTAGTACAAACCTAGTATTTACTTTGTCTGCATCTTTTTCAGAATTGAAGCAGAAAGGCTTCAGTGTCCTTGAATGTTCATCCCCAGGAAAAAGCTGTCCTAAATTTGCTGTGTCTTGGTACTTGACAGTTCATGCCACCTTGCATTTTTCCAGTAAGTTTAAATAGAAAAAAGTCTACAGGGAAAGTTTAATATTTTTTTTCCTATTTATTAAATATAATATACACCATTTACCAGCCTACATCTGCAAGTTATGACAAGCTTACCATAATATAAAAAGACTGTGAGTTTAGGGAACTGAGATTTAGCACATTACAAGATTATAGTTTTAGACAGTCTCAAGCTCTCTTACTGTTCTGCAGCAAAACTCTTCTGTCTCTGAGCTCTCAAACTAGCAACCCTTTCCCAGTGCACCCATTCTACTTCTTGTTGACTCAGAATAACATACTTGCATAAAGAAAGTGGATTCTGTCTGTCTACAAAACTGTATCGTTAGTGGTCCTCTGTTACACAAGAAAGATTAAATAAGCAGGACAGACATCAGAGAAACATCCCCAAAGAGAAGATATCCTCATCCTCACATAGGAGTGAAGTTACACGAGATACTTGGAAATATGGATGGCAGCAACCAGTTTGGTGATGAATACTTAACTGGAAAAAATGCTTTTCTCTATAACATTAATTTTTGTTAATGCCACTCACCAAACACACCAGATCAAATACAGGATCTTTAGGCTGATGGTGCACAAAACCCATTCTGCTTTGAGGTTAGGGGGACTGGAATGGTGACTGCCACTCTCCCCAGCTCATGCTGGGCTGGCACATACAGCACCCTGAAAATCCAGGTAGGAGCCATGGCCAGGATGTGGCAACTCCTCCTCTGCTATCTTGGTGGGACAGCCAGTGCTGTGCTGCTTTGAGAAGACAAAAGGACATCCCTGGGAGGCCTCCTGTACTGAATAGAAACCGGACAGGCATCTTATGACCAAATCCAAGGAATAGGAGGTGATGTATAAAATATGCATTATTTGATCCTTGTCAACTAGTAGACCTTTCTGTCTAGATAAGCTTAGCTTTCAGGACAGTGAGACTGACTATTTGGGGCTCTATTTAAAATAGACTGTCCAGAATTTATGGTGGGATAAATTCATGTAATTCTGCTGAGTTCAGAGGA
The DNA here is from genome assembly GCA_013399875.1 of Gymnorhina tibicen. Taxonomy (NCBI): domain Eukaryota; kingdom Metazoa; phylum Chordata; class Aves; order Passeriformes; family Artamidae; genus Gymnorhina; species Gymnorhina tibicen. The sequence goes on from VXAZ01007005.1 coordinate 2,818,471, forward strand.
GCTGTTGCAATTTACATGAACTGAATTTCTAGTCCAGAATTAAAATTGTGACTTGCTTCTAACCTACACACACGTGGAGATGTTGTAATTTCAGTATTTCACTGGCAAATAAATGTTACAGGTGATATATGTCCTACAGACACATAATAAATGTGTAAAACAAATTAATTGATACTGCATTCTTTTCAACTAAATCTTCCTTTATATAACACCTAATTTTACATAAGCTGTGGCACCACATATTCTGACTTCTCTTCACTCCTACCTTGTCACTTTCTGTTATGAAATATCAGAGTTCTCATATACCAAATAATTAATTGATTCTGGGAAATTTGAACAAAAAAAATTATCTTCCCAATATGAAGCTGCTGTTCTCAGAGAATAAATAAGAAACAGAAAATGTTGACTCTATGTCCATAGAAGAAAACTGTCTGAAAAAAAAGCATATATTCAACTTTACCACGTACTAGAACCCCCTGTCCCTTCTGATGCCCCAGCCTCACTTAGCTAACTCCTACCCATTTATGGTGACTGCCAATAGAAAATAGAGGTTCTCCCACATCAGTATTATTCCACCACTAATAGTGCAATCATGCTAACTTTAATCACCTAAAGATCTCAAAAATGTAGTGCTCCTGGCTGGGGTTACACAATAAAGCTTTTCTAAAAAAAGTGATGTTTTTCTGTGATTCCTTGAATTAGTAAACAAAACAGTGATCAGAAAATGAATACAAATATTTTAATGGAAATTTACATTCTCCTAGCAAAAAGCTGTTTTTGAAGAGTAAGAGATCAAGGGATGCCAATCAATGAGAAGCTGGCTCAGAGACAGAAAACAAAAAATAGAAATATTTGGTAATTTTTCTATGTCACATAAACTTGATTGCAAAATACTTGTATGTACCATAATAAAATCAATCTGTTTTGCTAAATTTATTAATGAATGAGTAATGAGAGAGTAGAGAAAATCAGCATTTTGTAGGCAGGAAAAAGACCAGAAAAAAACCCCGCAGTAGAATTTGACAAAACTAGAGAATGGGTCTGTTGATGAAAATCCCCATAAAGATGTATATTAAAACACACCACAGAACTGGAAGGGGGTGTCCACCCACAATATAGGTTTACAAAATCCTTCAGGACTGCATTTGTATCTGATCAGGGAAGCCAGCAGGCTCTGCTCTTCAGAGGCTGCAGATAGACCCACCACAGTCTGGATGAAGGCATTGGGTCAACCTGAGCATGACCATATTGATCAAGGTAGGTGTCAAATATTGCTTAAATATTTTCTTCTCTTTCTTATGTACTTCTCACTAAAAACATAAACCACTGAGATCTCCCATGTTACAGGTAATTTCTATAGCAATGGTTAAAACCCTATTTTTTTTCAAAATGATGCAGAGTAAGCACAAACTGAGAGCTGCCTGAAAATAATACACACATCAAGCCTATGGCACCATTTGCTTGGCCAACAGGTACCACCGAGTAATAGCAATGCTGTGCTGATAATTTTTTTCCATTATTGACCAAACAGAAATTTTTAGGGACAGAACACGGTAGACACCTTGGAACTACCCTATTTTTCAAGCGGCAAATTTGGCACAAATAAAAATCATGCCTCTTAGAAGGAGGGTCATTCAGTTCTTGCTGAGGGACCAACATGCTGCTAAAGGGCCAAAGCTCACTGGGAAAAAGAAAATGGCTCAGTTGGCAAGACAAGACACCTGCTGCATATGCCTTACACCAGGCTGTAAGCAAAGCCAGATCTCTGACAACAGTTTCTGGCCAAACCCCGTTGACTGAAATGGCATCCCGTCCATCTGTGGTAACTTAATAATTCAGTCAGTGTGGAGACTTCATTTTGGTCTTATTAATAGATGACAGCAACCTTGGGCCAGTCTCCCTTCCTCTTGGTTTGACTCTCATAAATCAAGCCCTTGAGCTAGACATTAGTTTTCCTACCAGCATGGCCTTGGCACTTAAAAATCCAGTACTATACATGGCAGATGTAACGTTAGGTGAACCAAAGAATCTCAGCCTGCAACTCAATTCAGCCTGTTAATTCCAGGAAAAGCAGTCATGTCCTCAAAGTCTTTGTGCTTTGCTGAATTCCTGAAAAAAAGTTCCCTTTAAGAGAGAATGTCAAGTGTTATCCCCACTGGGCAGGAGTTACTCAAGCACATATGCTCACTGATTTGCTGCCAGTGCTCGTGTGAGTGACTGCCTGCCAAGAGGGACACAAAGTTCACATCTGACACACAGAAGCTTACCCTGGATGTTCTCTGCCTGGCAGATCACTGCTCTTTGGTCCAAAATATTATTTATTATCATCAGAAACAGGGCAGGGGAAAACTTCTGAATTTGTGATTTTCCTTAAATTATTTATAGGGACACTGAGCAGAACAGAGTAATTTTTAAGCTAGGGAATCACTGTTTCATAGCTGACAGCCCGTGAACCCATCCACCAACTGCAGGGTGGAAAACTTTTAATAGCTGAGTTACAAAACGCAATGATGAGTTTATGATGGCATGATGGATGCACACATTAAAAGCCAAGAAAATAAAACAGCTACAACATGATCTGTATTTTACACACTGCTTTTCATGGAACCTGTTCATGCAATAAGAAATTCATGTTGCATGCTCTTTCATAGCCTGGATAGAAACTAACTTAAAGGAAATTAAAAAGTGCTAACAAATACTGTAAAGATGGAAAATTGTAAAAGACACATGAGGTGATAATACTTCTGTGCTAAAGTCTATAGAAAGGGTTTTTTTTGATCATAATGAAAAAATTTAGCAGTCTTTTTGCTCTCCATAACCTATTTAGTAGGAATGAAAGTGTTGGTTTGGTTTTTTTTTCCTTTTCTAGCAAGCCAACATTAAAAGAAAACTTAAGGTGAAAAAAGACTTGAGAAGGAGGCAGAAGGGACACTGTTCCACACTGCTGAAAATAATCTGTCCAAGGAAAACCTGATGGGTGCTTTGTGGTTAGGTCATCCACCTTGTGGGATTACTTGGTTTCAGTCCCTTATTTCCCAAGGAGTTATTAGCTATAATGAATATGATGCAAATGTTCCTTGGATCACATGATACAAGTAGCCCAGCCTCCATCCTGTTTTACCTACCATAATACTCCCTCTGTCTCTTCCTCTTCCAGAGCCACAATTCCTAAATTTCCTCCTGCACCATGGCACAGGGATCCCCTTCATCCATTCGTGCCTGTAACACCCTCTTTCATATAATCTCCAGGAGATTATGGTTTAAATCTACAAATCATAAGCCTGAAGAGACGATTTAGCACAGGTTTATATCCTCAACATGCACGCTAGCACGTTACACAACACAGTGGGCACAATGTCACCTCCTCCAGCCATGTGTTAAAAGGACATCCCAGATGCCAGTGGTGATGGGTTTGATCCTAGCAGTGAAGCTTCGGGTGGCTCAGAGCCCAGGAACAATCTGATCCCCTCCACAGATCCAGCAGCAGTGACCAAGTGGCTGAGCAGGAATCTTCGTTGGTTGGCAGCAGCACGACCGGGTCCATCCAGACCTTGCTGCATTCTGCCTGCCAAGTAAGCAGAGGTGCTCATGCTTGGGTGATGCACCTTTCGTAACTTCCAATTTGTATCACAACATCAGCCATGCCTCCTGCTGGTTTTAGGCGAGCACCTCTGTTGGATTTGGCCATCAATATTGGCTCTATCTATACCATTCAAAGCAAAACTCAGTAGAAAATCTTTAAGACTAAAACCAGAGCAACACCATGAAACAGAACTAGTGCACAGTAGGTCTGTTCTTTTCCAGAGGCTTTCATAGTTTCAGCTGAAGCCAACATGCATCCAACACTCATAAAATACCAGCTAAGGAACAATTATTTCACACCAGACATCAAACTGGGAAGTCCAAGGTAACGATGTTCAGTGAAAGGAGAAAAAATTTGGACATATCTGATCCCGCAACATGCACACACACATTTTGCAGAGTTCAAAGCTGCATCAAATCTGCTTCCAGCCTCAGAATAAAAGAAATTTCAGAGACAGCCATGGTAAAATTCAGGGAATCTGTGCTACAGGTAAACTTCCCTTTGGTATCTCCATATAACACTACCCTAGTGCAAGCAATTTTTTTATCTGGATCAAGGAAATAATAAATGTGCGTGCCAGCTGAACTGCTTGTTCAGAACATGGTATCACGTTTAGTTTCTTCTGCTCACTGCATAACCAGAAAAAAAAGATCTGGTCACCACGTCACTCTAGAAGAAAATGCACCTTTTTTGATCCATCCCTTGTGAGGTTTCAGCAGAGATTTTTTCTTTAATACTAACTGAAAGCAGTCTCTAATATGTAGAAAATTGCAATTGCTCTTCTTTTTATTCAGCTCTCAGATCATTTTCATGGCTCTACATATCCAGTTCTGATGCTGGAAAGTAAGAAAAAAATTGAAAGAAATGTTTTTACAGTTCAATTTGCAATTGCTAAAGCATGACTTCAATTTGCCACATAAATTACGTTCTGGCCAGAAAAGTGAGAAAAAACTTTTGCCTTTTCAGCTGCTTCATAGGTGTAAAGCCAACACACATGCCAAGCTTTCATCCAGCCACCTACAACTGTGCAACAGCTGTCTTCAAATATGATACAAGCAAACACGATTAGGATCTCTAAACTGTGATTGCAAAAAACTACCTGAATTTATAACTTCCATAAAATGATGGATTCAGCATTTCCTTTTATAAGGTGCTGCCATGCTTAATGAAAACTTCAATAAAAAGTTTGCTGGTTCTTGATTTTACTTTTTCAATATTCAGTATGGTATCTTTAGGTTAAGATGAAGAATGTGGAAATCAAAGTGAAATAGCTGTTAAGGGATGAACACAATTTTCTAAATTGCTTAAAAGAATATATATATATATAATAATCTTTGGGATCACTGGCTTTTATTTTCTTATGGCAACTTCACAGGCATATAATGAATGTCTGAACATTAAGAATTTATGTGTGCTGCCTTAGATGAGCATAATTCTCAACTATTATTAATGAGGGACTATAAAACACACTTCAAGTTTTATGCCTAAATTACATGAAGTTTCCAAAAACCATAAATACATCTGTCTATGGGTATCTACAGAGAATTATATAACACGCTTTTAAAACACAGTCACTGAGGCAGTGAAACTCATCCCAAATGAGAAAAGATCTTACAAGGAAAACTTTCTACAGAGTAATTCTTTCCCTGCTCTGTTTTCTAAAATATTTATATAGATGCCTCCAGTCTAGTCAGAAAATGAAGAATAAAAAAATAGGGGGAAAAAAAAGAATTTTTTTTTTCCAAACCAGGCTTGTTATTTACAACATGGCTTGATCTTAATTTTCAATCTTCCCTGAGAAATAGATCCAGTATTGCATTGTATAGTAATTAATTTAAGAATCAATATAGCTTTAAAATAGTAATGCAGATTATAGTTTTATCTTTACTCCCACAAATGTTAAATCTCCTAATAGTTACAGTGGTGTAATTTACTAGTTTTCACTTCTAAAATTCCACTTCCGATTTTTATATCACAAATTATAGCTTCAGTCTTAGCCAATTCACATTGATATTGACAGTTATATTTCTGGTAACTCGGAACTCTGCAAAATTCCATTTTCTCTGGCTGGAAATAAATAGTAGCATGGACTTCTTGGATCAGCATACGTGGTAGAGCCAGTGTGGTATTGAACTGCCACATGTTGCTTACTCCAAGTTGGAGAGGGAACCATCACACTGAGTTTTCAACTCCTTTAAATCAGGGGCTGCTCCAGTGAAACCTGCAGTGGCAATGCAGTAACTGCTTGCAGGGCAAAGGAAGCCCGAGCTAAGTCAACACCAGTACCAGCAGCTAATAGCACTACATTAGTTATCATTTCTCAAGCCACAATACCTCACCTAGCCAGAAGTATATTAAATACCCTGCAATTTTCAGGAACAGGAAACAAAGTTTCTAAGGGCTTAAAGGGAGTAGCAGCATCTTAAAAGTGACAGAGGAAAAATTAAGATCAAAAGTGAACTGGGTGCCATAGCGAGTAAGAAATACATCTTTTAAAAAGTAATGCTAAATGGAAAATTCAAAAGTAACACTAAATTATTTTCTTGTGGCAAAATAATAAGTGTTTTAACCACAGTGCCTATTTTTCATGTAGTCAAAAGCATTTTTCCCTGAAAAAACATGTAGAATAAATGTAGTGAAACACAGGAGAATTGAAGCTGCTATGGTCTTTGGCTGGTAGGAAAAAGCAGGAGGTGCAAATGAAGGTGCAAGCAGCAAGTGACTGAAAAGTTCACAAATCTTGCTTTAGCAAGCTAAAGCAGCTTCTGAGATGAGTCAGCAGGCAGAAGAAGCAATTAGAGTAACAGAGCAAGGGGAAATGAACAGAGAATGAAGAAACAACAACTTTCCCACTGGAAAATTTTCAGCATATGACAGAAACAAAGCTTCCAGAGGTCAGCAGGTCTGCACTAAACCGCTAAACAGTTACTGGATAAAAGTTGTTTGGATACTGCATTTCCTTTCTTCATGTTCACTCTGCAAGAACTGCTGGAACTGTGAATCTGGGATCAGGCTCACAATGTCTTATGTTTTCTAAATACTCTTAGTCACCCTAATGAGATCTGCTGTTTTGCAAGACTTCTACAGGAGAAGTAGTTTTGCCACACATGAAGGAGCACAGAGCCTCACCTGTTACTCATTTATACTGAAAGAAGCTGTTAACACCTTGACTATATTAACAAGGTAATACTCCTGCAGACCGAAGTAGAAAGTGATTCTGAGAAACCAGGTCAGGACTGGAAAAGGGACCAACTTTCCAGATGACAGCAGTTCAACCATGGTGGGTGGGGGGAGGGGGGGACCAAAAAACCAGAAGAAAGTTCTCCAGTAAGCCTCATTTGCAGGACAATTATTTTTTCAAAACAAGCACAGAGCACCATGAATTCTCCCTGCAGTATGTTTTTCTTACAGAAAAACTAAAGTAGGGGTAAAAAAACCCCATACACCTGGGTTGGCTGTGTTTTTCAAAGAGCATTTTTGGACACAAACTGAGTTCTTTCTCTCAAAATTGGAGACCTGAATAGATTTTGACAAACTTGGTCTTACTGAGGACAGTAAAAACTTCCAACTGCAGTGACATTTCAGTGTTCATTTCTGGCTATGAAGCTTAAGAGTTTGGCATGTACTTTTCCAGATGGGAAAAACAGACTGGTTTCTGGCCAATTTTAGTAATTTTCTCCACTTTATGGATTTGGCAGTTTGAGCAGCCTGAATATACTCACTTCAGCTTAATAAACCAATATATTCTCTGTGAAAAAGATGCCCAGCAAAACATCCATAAGCCATTTTTCAGTGCCTTCAGTTTAATTTGTCTAACATACCAATTCCTGGAGAATAATTACATTGTTTTTCTGTTCTTAAGTCTGGTTTTGACAACAACCAAATTTCTCTCTTCCTGAAGGTGTCCTCCTTATTCCAAGATGTTAAGTGTGTCTTCCTACATTAGCATTCTTCTGCTTGAAAGGCATTCTGCCTGTCCATAATATACACTTCCAGCTGAGATGAGTGAAATCAAGGAGGGACTGGATGCATGGATAGCATATTGTCTGCAACTTATTAATTTTTATATTTTTGTAATCACACCTGCTTTTCCTGTAATCACAAGGAGCTTTTAATGAACAGGAGTGGATAACAGTTGCAGGATGTGGCCCACATACCTCACATAGCAGTACTCACTCCTTGATGGATCCTCTGCATTTGTTCCTCTGGTGAAAGCCACCTGTGTTTCAGTCATGGTGATTTGATTCATACATTCGAATTCACACCCACGCAAGCCACACTTTGTCACTGTGGTTGTTTCACAACTGCTACAGCCAAGGGCGAAACGACAGCAGTAGGCTCTTCCCGGCATCACCTCTCCCAACACCACCAGCTTTCCCTGCAGGGCAAGAAGCTCCACAGCTCTGCAGTCAGCTCTCTCACCATCTTATCTGTCAAATTCTGGAAACCACTTTAATGTGAAAAAGGGTGGTAGCAGTGCTCTACTGTAATAAAAGAGGCTGTTTTCTAAAGGACCACTACACTTCAACTGCACCCTTCTGGGCAATTCCACATCCTTTACTCACATGCCACCTGCGTGGAGACTGCCCTCTCTCTGAAGCTCCTGCTTCCTGTAAACTGCAAGAGAAACCAGATACCCATAGCATCTGATTCAGGAATTGCTGTAATCAGATGACTTCCACAGCTTGTTTGTCTTCAAGAAAACTGTCTAGCTCTCAATCCTGCTCTTTTCTGACAACCTTACGGTTTTGACCATTAAACAAGCTGAAGGTATCTCCACAATGAGAAACCACAATTTTTAGGATAAAGAAATATGTGAGCCAGGCCCTGGAGTACATTCCTTGCAGTTCAGTGGGAATTCTGAACAAAGCACCTAGGTGACCCTCATCTCCTGCAGCATCACCCACTAAAGCTTTATGTAGCAGCAAGAATTACATTTATATAAAAAAGAAGTTACAAGGATCATTTTCTTTTCAGTTACCTAGAACATTCAGGATAATAACACAAATAAACCAGTCAAGCAAATCTCTCTTTAAACTAGATTTTATATAAATTTAAACTAGCAACTCATTTTGGTCATTTGCTACTCACACTTCTTCATCCTTTAATCACTTTACCAGAGAGAGAGTTTCATTTCTGTAGATAGTATCTATTTTTATGAGAGCTCATTATTTCACTGACACCTCTGCTTTTATGGTTTCTAGGCTTAGACTTCTTTTATCCACATCTCCTAGCAATTCCTTTCTGCTTAACATTTTTTGTTGCTTTTCTACACAAAACTTTGTACAAAGTCTGCCTTGTCTGAGCAGCAAAACACAAGCCAGTTAATACTAAAACAAGTTCTTCAAATTCCTCAGATTTTCAGCTTCAGAGCTGGGGAGGCTGTTCACTGACACTATTTACAAACCGATTTGTTTGGCCTCTTGTGGGCCACTGAATGAACATGCTTTTCTACATCACACCATTCTTAGTATGGAACATTTCCACCTTTAATTCTGAGGTGCTTGCTTCTAATGAACTCTCAAAACCAGGCCATTTCTATCACCAGTATGGGGAGTTCACGTTTGATTTCAGTGATAGTTCTACCTACAGAAAAACATTTGCAATATAATAAAAGACTGCACAAATACTGTTATGGCCATGTACTTGAGTTGTGCTATTCTTACTTGCCAAATAGCATCAGCGATTTTGCAAGCAACAATTAGCTGGCAGCACACACACAACAAATCTTTTCCAGGACAACCTGCACATTCCAGAAGTTCAGGGAAATCTTACTTAGCAGTTGTGATTTCAGTTCCTGTTTCCCCTATATTGACAGTATGACACTACACTTGATTATACAGAGATGGAGGTGTGTAAGCCCTTGGCAAGAATCCCTCTTTGGAAAGAAAGGGCCTGTGTCTTAATACTAGCTAGCCCCTCCTAACCAACACCAATGTGCCACAGCAAGTTCAAAGAAGGGTAAATGGGACACAGCACTTACAGATATGTGGAGCTTCTCGGAGAATCCTGCTGTAAGAATCAAGTGAAGTGCACAGCTGCAAAACCCATTAGCATCACTGGGGCTTTACACCCTGAGAATGTCAAATAACCACACTAGCTGTAGGCATCTTGATGAAAAGCAACAGTAAGGAGTGGTAAAAGACAAGTGGATTACTTTAATTTAATTTTGTTTAAACTGCTACTTGTTTTAAATCTCCAAGAAGGCCTTGATTTCCTCTCTGCACTCTTTATGTAGCAGCAGCTCCTTCAACCACATAAACCAAGTGGGCCAAGTTCTCTCTGAGAATATTTCATGGAGTTTAGACTTGTCTGAAGGAGTAACAGGAAGATGAACTGAGCTCACAGGCTATATAAACCAGGAATATATTCCAGTCTTCAATCACTATGTCACTCTACCAATAAACTTCTGTGATGTCTTATATTGGATTTACCTGGAAGACAAGTCAAATAAAATTTAGCCTGAAGATTTGAAAGACCCCTGCCTAGAGATAAAGTCTCTTTTTATTCCACAGACCAGGAAATTTTATCAAACTCTTTCACAAAGGACATAAAAACAATAGCTTTATGCCCTACAGCCAGGAAAGCACCAGAGAGTCATCTCATGACTTGATGAGATGAGGACAAGTGCAAGCAGTAAGTGATGCTTCAGAAGCACGCGGCACAGATTACTTCAGCAGAAACTCAAACATCTCACACGCATGGCTTCAACAATGGAAAGCAACAGCAGTGCTTCAGCAGCCAGAATATCAACTTTATGTCACCGTGTGATTCAAAAGGAAAACAGAACTCAGTGATGCTTTGAGCAAACACAGGCATGACAGTTCTTACTGTAGCAGACGAAGGACAAACCCAGGGCAAAGAGGACACTCAGCACATCTCTGACTGAGAAGACACAAAATAATAGAAGTTGCCAGTAAGAATGACAGCAGAGGTCAGAAGAGGAGAACTACTCTGATGGCACCAGGGAAAGCTACTGGAACAGCAATAGAAATATAGAAAAGAGAGAACCACAAAGTTTGAGAACTATCACCTTGAAAAATCAAGGTGAGGCTATAGTGGAAAGTTTACTGCCCATGCACTAAAGACCTCTCCAGAAGATTAGTAATCCTGGGCAAAGCTTGCTCTGCCATACAAAATCTTCTTAAGCCAGTTGGATACAGGAGAGTAATTTCCTTTGGCAATTCTTCATCAAAGACCTCACCAGTTTCTGCACTAAATGCCAGACTTATGTCTCATACCTTGCCTTCGTTGACATAGCAGGTAACATACACCTACATGTATTTTTAAATGAAACAAAAAGCTATACCAAAGCAAGCAGAAAAACCTCTTCTCAACACACTTATCTCACTCGTGAGAAAACAACCAACCCAGGACAGTCCTGTTACATACTACTGCTCCTGGGAAACATTCATGGTGGTGCTGCAGTCACCATGGCCTGGAGAGAGCAGAACTAGATTTAAGCAAATGATGCAGGTGCTGGTAATAATCTCTCTGTATTGGAATGAATTGCAGCGTAACTAATGTGCCCTACTGAAGAATGGTGATTGCAGTGTAAGAATTTACACGGCTCAAGAACTTACACAGAACAGAACCACTTTGTGTCTTGATATTTATGTAACCACACGATACAGAGTGCCCGTTTTTTTAAACATCTTTGTGTTGTTCCACAGGAGAAACAGCAAACACCCCAGTTTAAATGATAATGATCCCAAAACTCTCCGTTGGACTTGCCTCTTTCAATTTGCCAGGCTGAAATGGCAGGAAGGCAAAGCAGAGCAGCAGAACTTCCAGATCAATGTCTGAAAAGTTTCCATCCTCAGCAGTTTTGTGATTTGAGATGCACACAGAACTGAGCACTTTGGAAGCAAGTCTTTAATATTTTAAGAGAGAATTCTTTATTCAGGGAACGTGCAATAACTCCTCCCAAACTATATGCAAAAATAAACCCCAAAATTCTAATGAAGATACGAAAGGAAAAAAAAAAAAAGCAGCACAGCAGTGTTCCAAAATACATAATTCACAAGTTTAAATTCAAGCACTCCCATCTGATGCCTGGAGCTCTCTTAAAATATTAACAATCAAAGTTCTCCGGTAAGTGTATGGGGTGTACTTTATTCTGAACCAGTGCCTTGGGAAAAGGTTACCACTCGGGGCATACATTTTCATCCCTTGTTTGCCCATCAGACCACGAAAAATCCTGTTGCGGGACAAGATTTTATCATAAAATTCAAGGCCACCTCTGGCGTAGTCCTCGGAAAGCACGGCTGCCTTCCTGTCAGCCCTGCAGTCCAGGTGATAGGTGACAGCCTCGGAAGAGACACAGTAGCAGAGCAGTCCTCCCATGGCAGCGACGAGGTTACAGAGGCCGCGGAGGATCACGGGGCCCCTGGATAACCCCAGAAGCAGCTTTAGAGCTCTCCCACCGACAAACGTCCCAGCCAAGCAAGTCGGAGCCACAACTGCACTTGCTAAGGGGCTGCCATTCTGCAAATACACAACTTCTCTGGCAATGGCAAACTTCTGAGCTCGAAGTGAAAACGTGAGAGCTTCTTTCAAAGCCACGCCTTCACTGCTCTCCCAGTCTACTTTCTTGCCATTTATTACAACAACATGGTTGACTATTCCTTTTTTATCCTCAGCTGTGCTATCAAAGTTAGGAGGGATGCCCACCAAAGAGCCTGCGGGCAGCCAGGGAATTCCAGCACTCACGGGGTGGAAGCCAGAAGCTGCAAAGGCTCTGTAGGAGTCAGTGGACTTCACACCAGTATCTTGAAGGACATCCTGAAACACACCACAGAGCTTCTCTGAAAGCTCAGCTGGCTGCCCCTCTGACCAGCACTCGTGCAACAGTTTGAACGTCTGCTCAGGAAACACATGATAGGAAAGGTTAGTGCCAAGCAGTCCCACACAGGAAACGGCCAACACAGTGATCTTGTGCTTCTTTAACCACACAGATGCCTTCCGCAGGAACTGCACTGCCATAGTCAAATCCTAACCTGTTCATAACACAAAATGAAGGAATTAAAGTGTGCATAAATAGGTTTGACCTCTCTCTAGCACTAAAAAAAAAACAACAGCCAAAGCAAAAAACATGAGAAGAAGCAGAGCACAATGACCAAAGAAACATTCTTTTACATTAACAAAACACAAAACATCTTTACAGAGGAAGAGATATGCAATAATTTTTGGGCCTTGCAACACGGGAAGATTGATATGAAGAATTAACTTCTCCCTCTCCTCCAGTAAATCAATTTACCACAATAAAGACAATACTAAAGCCACCACACTTCCTCCTCCCCCAGCAATCAATAGACACCCTGTATTTACCCAACAGACTTGTCTTGTCCTTGCTAGTACAATCCTACTCTTGCCTTCCACTATTCAGTCTACAGAGGTAGAGGTCAGAAAGAGCCAATAATTAGATCAGTCTATGCCAACCTCCTCTACAATACAGCTGCAAAAATTTTAATCAGTAACCTGAATACTAAATTCAATAACTTGAGTTTGACTACAACTTTCAAAACAGGATCACATTTTGACTTGAAAAATTTCAGGAGGCAGAATTTTCCTTTAGGAGTTTGTTCTACTGGACAGTCAAGCTCACTATTAAAAAAAAACCCAAACAACAAAAAAACCAACCAACCAAAAACTAACAAAAAAACCCAGTAAGTGTTTTTTCTAGGTTGGTTTTTTTTTTTCTTTCTTTCAGATTCAAGTTCCAGGCAGTGGTTCTAGCTTAGTCAGCAAAAAGCTATTCTCAGAAAGCAGCATGCTTTCAGTAGCTACTTTTTAAAATTTGTGTCTGAAATAATTTCTCTGACAAATACTATGTTCAATCTGGAACAGAAACTGGAACAGAAATTGTTTCAGGGCCCATGACTATGCTGTGACTCTTAAAATAAGCAAATAAACTTTAAAACTTTCAAACCTGCCAACTCCTTCAGTTCAAGAGTCCTGCTTCCCTTGGGAAGCATCAGTTCTTTTTATGATCCAAGCCATACTATGTGCTCTGCCCAGGAAAGCTCCAATCTCATCTTAAAAAAAATTCCATTGGCTACAGAATTCCCCCCTAGAATGATACTACTATGAAGATATAAAATGAATTAGGCACCTAAATCCAACAGAGATCACGGAAAACTGGATGCCCCTCTTTCCATTTGCAGCGTCTCTTCTCCCAGGGCTTTAACACACGAGCTTCATAGAATCTTGCTGCAGCTGTTAAAGACATGAGCGTTTCCAGCTGTCCTCACAGGAAGCCGAGGTGGCAGAAGGAAACTGTGCTTTGATACAACAACCAAAGTCTTAGTGTGGAGTACCATCAAAGGTGGGTCTCAGCTATGCTGCTGGGCTTTGTATGGCAGCAGCTGAAGCAGGGACATATGCTCTCTCCTTCCACATGTGCTGAACAAGAACTTCTCACAGAGGGGTAGACCGGACAACTGGGGTCTGTAACATCATCAAACAGCACTACGTGACAAGCCAGGATACTCCAGTCATGATCAACTGCAAATGAGTATTAACCGCAGGGAAACAAAAAGGGATTAATTTAAAGGTGGTGTTTTAATGATATGTTATTACTACTCCTTCCTATGAAGGTCTTTCAGACTGTAAATTCACCAGGGGAAGAATAATCTTGTTTAATGTTTATGCTGCACTGAATACACACGGAGTGCTTCATAAAAACGATGTATGTAAGCATATAGTAATTTTATATGTATTTCGTAGTGTAATAAATGTTGCTATTCTTACATTCTACTGCAGACAGAGGTGGTGAGTTGTTTGACAATATTATTTAAGAAAAACATGCTGAAGAGCCAAGAGCTTGGATGAAACCCAGTTTCAGGAGGAGACCTCCTTGATAATAGAGCTAAAAACCAGAAAATGGTAATACTAACCTCAAATGACCACTTTGAAGTTTATGCCCTCTCAGCAAATCTGGTAGTCTAGATCTGACTGAAAAGGTCATGTCATTTACAGTGAGGGGGGCAGCACTTCTAGGGGGATGATTGTAGGGAGCCTATCATTTGATCCTCATGTGAAGCTGAGGCAGGGACTTTACAGGTTTCTCCTGTTAGAGAATGCCCTCTCATTGGACCTGGCTAACATCTTTTTAAAATTAGAAATGCTGTGAGGACAAAAGTCCCTCTACAGCTTATATCCACACCCGTGTGGGGAAGGACAGACCACACTGAAAACTCTACTTTCCTTTATTCCATTACCAAATGAAAACTCCATTCTCCTTTCTTGCATGATCAAATGTGACCTTGCGTATCTAATGCAAGAGTAAGCAGGAAATGCCACGGAGTATTTATTTTCCCACAATAGTCAATACTCAGGAAAATAAAAGGAAAACTGCCCTCGATACATTTTTAACATTTACGCTTTCAAATCTTCCCCAAGGGTCAGTGAAGATGCTCAGCTCCTGCAGATATCCCACCGCAGCCCTCACTGCATATGGCATCTTTATTTTTATTCATAAGCTTTGTGCAATTTATGTATGAGGAAAGCAACCGGAAACTACAAGGCAATTTATATGGTCCATATCCTGCAAATTTAATTGTTTAGTAACCGTGAAGCCACCACCACATTCACACGGCGGCCTCCCCCAAATGCTGAAGTACCTTCTATCTCTGTGGTCTCATGGGCACTTAATTCTAACTGAGCTCTGACAACTGTAACAGCTGAAGTTCAGATGGGGGATATCTAGGCAGGTTTGGCCGTAACACGTGTGTACTACTGAATTTATTGCTTTATAATCGCACGTAGTCGAGGGGAAAGCCCAGCTCAAAGCACGATCAATCAGGAAACGGCGCGCGAGCCGGACGCGCCTCCAGGGCTCGGGCTGTCACAAAAATAAAAATATGCAAGACGAGTGTGGCAGAAATCGACAACCCCGGGGCCCCGCTGAGGGAACCAGCCGCCCCCCCGCCGCTCCGCGCCCGCCCAGCANCCCCTCAGCGCGGCCCGGGCGCTGCCGCACTGACACAGAACCGCGGCCCCCAGTAAATGGGCTCCGGGAAGGTCCCGAGGGGAAGATCCCAGCCGCTGCCCGTGCAGGCGAAGAGCAAGAGACACCCACTCCCCGCAAAGGGCAGCCGCAGCCTGAGGCGGGGACTGCCGCTCTCTCTCCCCGCGTCATAAATTAATTCTGTGCGTTTTGTATTCGGTGCTGTAACTCCCAGTGTTCTTCCTGCAAAATACTTTACATCTGTGTTATTAACACAGCCCTCTCTACTGCAGGGCAGGACTGCTTGCCGGGAAGGCAGCAAGTGGCATAGCTGGCATCCGTCTTGAAGGATTTGTTTTCTCTGTCATTCCTAATGGGAAAATAACACATGCAGGGATTTTTTATTTGCTTTACAGTTACTGTTTGCTCAAAGCAGATGGCCAGTGTAGTTTCTCAGTATGCCCGTGTGGATTTGTTGCACAAACTGGCCTGTCAGAGAGCCGTGGAAAGATGTGGAATGCAGAGGAGGTGGGTGGCAGAGCAGCAGCCTTTGGAAGCATCCGAGGGCAGAGCTCTGGGAAGTCCAGCCTTGCCCGTGGGATATGCAGTCCTTGCAAAACAAGAACACAGAATAGTTTTTGGCCAGGTTAGGATTTTACTTAGGTAGGGGATAGTAAAAGGTTGGATTTGTCTCATTTATAGGAAAAGTTTGCATTGATGTTGGATGATTGTTTAAAGTGTCCTTTCACACCAGGAAGTCATAAGGTAATAATTTTTCACCAAATGGAAATTATGCTGGGTAGTGGGTTGAGAGGCAACAGAATAGAAATAAAAGCAAGCCATTGTAATTTTCTACTTAGGATAAATTTTGACAGATCTTGCTTTCTTTGTAGCAGCCCCTAACTGAAGGATTTCTTACCAGTAAAGGTTTAGTTCCCAGACCTTTTAGTGTGCCATTTGAGTTCACATGAAAGAATTAAGATGGTAAACTGAATACTTAGGAGTTCTCATTCAAATTCATGGGGGTTTTTGGGACTTTCATGAAAGTATCCTAATGAAGATATTTATCCTATCTTTTTCCCTACGAGATGATCTGATTTTTAGAAATGCTAGTGCTGAACAGGCCTGGCTAGGCATAGCCTGTTCTGAACAGAAGCTGGTAATGACAGCCTTGGTTTTAACTCCAATAAACGGGCTGCTAATTTTGAAGAAAGCACACTCCTTCATGACAAGGCACAGTTTTACTCTTAGGTTATGGTTTTATGCGGTATGGCAAGACAGATGAATAGTTTGCTGCCACCCAAAGGGAGAAGTCAGGGGAAAGATCCCACCTTTTTCACCTGTCTCCCTTTGAGCCACTTACTTTTTGCCAGCTCTGTCATCCATCAGACCTTCTCATGCGTTTACCTCACTATTAGCAGAAAACACAGTAACAGACAAAAAGGCATCATCTTCTGCTAGGTTATCAAGCTGAATGGGAGCATTGAAAACTCTGAGAAGTGCCAAGGCTTTAAGAAGGTATGAGGCAGCTGAAAAAAAAAGAAAAAAAAAGAGAGCTTCACCGCCTTCTATGTCAGCAGAGAGCTGTTATAGTCTTCAGTCTGCAGCCTCAGCACGGAGCTTCATCATCTGCTGAAACTTACAATTTGTACGTTGGCATTGATATTCATACTTCATGCAGACGTACAAAGAAAAAGTGTCTGTAGGTGATGACGGACAACGGACTCCTCACTAACTGAAACATACAGTGTGATAAGGGATTTTAAAAGCCCGAGAGACGTTAAGACTTACTTAACCTCCTGGTGAATAGGAGAGAGGGTTGGGTGGGTTTGTGAAGTCTCACTTTCTGAGAGGTGCTTCTGCCTTCTGCACCAGCTGGAGAGATCTAGAAAACAATGGTTCCTTACACTAAACCTCAAAAATCTGGCATTGCATTTTTACTGTGGTTTCTCTTAAAAAATTTGTAATAAATATGATTGGGAAAAACAGAGACCCCAGCTTTACTAGTCACCACGTTGGCACGATTCTGGTTTCAAGAAGCAGCTGTTACAGTAAGGAAGGTGAAAGAAGACTGAAGTGCCCACTGTTTCTGATGCACAAACACGTAGTGAGGGATCCAGGGACATGGACCACTTTTAAATTAGCCTGCTAGGTGGTGCTATAGTACGCGCTCTGCCTTACTCATTCAGGAATATGTTCCAGTTCTCTTGCTTATTTTACCATAAAACAGAGGTGCCTACCATCATCTGCCTCTCTTAACTTGCAATCTATATGTATGAAGCCTTGTTGCTACATTAGGAAAAGGGTTGACATTTAAATACAGAACTGAAAATCACTGATTTTGCTTAATGATTTGTGTGGTCTTGCAGTCTATTTTACTCGTGTGATTTCCAAAGTGGAAATGTGAATGCGGTCAGTCAGTGAGTGTCCACCAGTCTAAGACATATACATGTCTCCCCTTGACATCTTCTTCCTCTGTGGAGTCTGTTTATCTGATTTATCTGCCCTTTTATGCAAGTTTTTCCATAATCCATCCTCTGGACGTGAGCTTTAATGGAAGGTAGTAAGAACCTTGTAATTTTGGCACAAGTTTATGCAACGCTGCGTGTCCCCGGTGTCAGATGAAAGAGACATTGCAGGAGTCTGGGATTAGGAAAATACACTGTGTGAGTGTATGTCTATAGAGTTGCATTGATAGCAGGAGGAGAGAGATTTCAAAGTCTGCAGGACACACATCATCCGCCACTTACCTATGGAAGCAGTTACGAAAACCAGGGAACTGGAGTGTGGACATTAGGGGGTTTTACAAGACATGAGGACAGAGAAGTCTGATGAAGAACAGAGGAGATGTTAGGGGGCAAAAAGATCCTGGAGTGAGATGTGTTGGCTGATGTGGGGAAGATCTTGTTGTTAAGTAAGGGTATGACTTGTCAGCCTTCTGTTTGGTGCAGCTCACTGGCCCACTTTTTAATATTGCTGAGTGTAGTGCTTCAGTAATGAACGTGCAGAAGGAGTGCAATGCTCTGAAGCAAAACATATGCCTAGAATGTAGCTGCACTAAGGTGACTTACACTGGGCTGTGCTAGAACTACTTCCAACTCAGCAGAAGGCAGCAGGAGATGCATTGAAAACTGCTGTATTAAGTGACTTTTAACGTTCTTGACAGGTGCCAAAAGGTTGAGCCTGTTCGTACTTAAATGGTCATCTTACTGCACTGAAGGGGAAAAAGAGCTTGTGGCAAAATGGGCTTTCCAGCCTGTCATTCTGAGCAAGTTGCCCATCTCCAATTTGCAGCAAATGGCACAGTGACAGTGGGATTGAAGTGTACACAGCATTAAGCAAAAGCATGAAGGTGCAGCTCTTCAGATCCCAGCAATTTCTGTTGCTGGAAAGGGAAGATACCAGCCAGTATTGATAATATATCCTTGCATGTCCTATTCCCACTGCTCTTCTTATAGTCTCATCCTAGATGGAACATTCACACTCACCAGCTGATGGGGAATACAACTGCAATTTTTGCCTGAATGCCAGGATTTTACTATGGGCTTAGTTGGCACAGGTTAGAAAGCACGTTTTCCTTTGTGTATTAGGTTTACTGACAAGATTTGGCTGAAATGGCATTCTTAAGCTGATAATCAAAGCCATGTGTAAGAAGCAGTAGAAAAAAAAAAGGTTCCTATTGTGGGATTCTGTTTTGAATTCCACCTGTTGGTTTTGCTGTGCCTTAAACCAGACCTCCCCTGATGAGGGAGGATTTGGGATCCTTGCCAGGAATCCCAAATACTAATGAGACGTCCAGCTCTCTCTGCTTTCAGATAGTTTATTAAGTCTTATCAGAAAAGTTAAGAATAGAGCAAGGAGTATAGCAGAGAGTCCGGAGAGTTCTGAATGTTCTTAAAATGTCCGCTGAATGTCCGCAGAATCAAGATAACATGGCCTTTTAAAGGTAAATTACCCAATAAGGACTTAAAATGAAAGATATTTTCATTTATCTACCATACTTAACAAATGTCCACTGGAACTGCAGAATTTTTCATCCAATCTTTTGAAACTGCTTTTACTGAAGAACATGGAGGGATAGAAGAAGTAGAAGAAACTTAGAAACTACAGCAATCCTCCATTTTGGAGTTTTTTGCTCTTTATCTATTTGCTACTGAAAAGGTTAGAAGTTTTCTCCATGGACAAAGGTCAAATACAGCACTGTCCAGGGGGGTTAAATTATTTAAAATTATTTAAAACAGGCAGAGGACGTTCTTTCTACCTTCTGGATTCCCACATCCTATCTCCTTGTTAAACCTCTTCTGTTGAAAAGATGAACTATTCACAACTATTTTTCTTGTTCCTGGGGTGTGTGCATGTTCTTAAAGATAGATACAAACCTTTGTTTCCTCTCAAGATGGGTGATGTAGACTAGCATAATAAAGGATAAGCATTCAGAAACACAGCCATGGGAAGAGAAGAGGGAATTCTATTTCTGGTCTCAAATCAAACCTTCAAACCCCAGTATCCAAGAAGGATTAAAAAGATGACTAATTTTGTTATTGGTATTGGCAAGTATATAGATCACAATAAAGCACGGAGTCTTTAGAGGAGCTGGAAAGATATTTTCTTCCTAATGTATCACAGCTTGGAACTGGTCAGGGATGAAAAACTAGTGTTTTAAAAGGCAGCAAAGAGGCTGCAAGTTATTTGGATGGCTACACAACTCTGTGGGACTGACTTCTCTTTCCAGAGTCTTTGAAGTATTGATGTGCTGATCCAGACCTGCCTAAACGTCAGACAGGCTCTTTGTGGCAGCAGACACAGAAAAACGAAAATATGCAGGTTTTTATCTCTTTGCTACTGCATTTTCAGATCTGGGGGCTAATTGTACAACCTCCCTCAGCTCTATCTGGATGCACCAGAAGCTGATAAAGAGTGAGCACCCTGTGAAGTAAAAGTCCTTCCCTCAGGCAGGACTCCTCTGAGTATAATCATCAAAAAATCCTTGATCTGAATGTGCTTTGCAATCTCTGATGAGGCTAATAGACACACATCCACTTCGGGGATATGGTTTAGTAGTGACTATGGTGGTGCTACATTGATGGTTGGACCAGATGATGTTGAAGATCTCTTCCAACCTTGATGATTCTGGGATATCCAGGTGAACGTGCATGCTAGTGGAAAATGTGGATGCCTGCAGCAGAGAGCTGAGAAGCAAAACCACTTGCAGATTATGATCAAATCAATTCAAGCTGAAGTCCGTGGTTCTGCAAGTAGTCTACGTATTTAAAACTGCTTCAGGTCTCTCCACAGTGTGCAGACAGACCCTATACCACCTTGCATTTTACACTGCATTAGTTGTATTACATTGTCTAGTTGTGTTACAGACACCACTGTGATGTCATTTGGTGAAATCAAAATAAAACTCACAAACATAAGTTCATTGTCTAGCCTGGGATTTCTTGGCAGTGGACATGTTAACTATAACTAATAATCCAAGCTGTTAACCAGGATGATTGTTCACTGTCTATACCTAATGTAAGGGCTCTGGTCCTGCAATTAGCTAGCTTTCTTAAAAGGAAGGTAGCTATAGTGAATTAAGATGTCATGTCTTCATAATACAGCTAATTAGCACCATTTCCCTTCAGAATTGGAAGAAGTGTGTCTAGGGAAGGAGAGGATGCCAATTCTTAGAGGCAATGCTATAATATTTAACAGATTTAATCATACTGTCTAACCTTGGGAATATTTAAAGTTACTGCAAAGGTAATGATATTTGACAGCGAGTAGAAATTGGGGCCATTTCACTGCATCAATCAGCCTAGGTGGTCACTGAGCACTGCTGCATGGTGGGCGTACTTCACAAATGCTGTGACCTTCCAAGGAGGTCCTTATCACTGCAGATAAGGATACTTTTTCCTGTCTGATTAAAAGCTGTGGAAGCTACAAACAGAACACAGGCTATTCTAAAAAACAGAACATATGGCTGTAGCAACAGACCAGAGATTCCCCTCTGCCTCAAGTCAGTTGAAAAGACATCCCAGTTCTAGGGAAGAGCTATCAATAGAAATAACAGAATTAAATTATGAGAAAATGCAAGATGAATGTTAAAGTGAGATCTATTTGGAACATTGGATTCCTGTTAATTCAATCTGTTTAAGACTTGCCTTATTCAGTGTTATTACCAAAGCTCAGATCCACATCTTTACTGTCTAGGAAAAGGAGACTCATGCTGATAATAATAACAAAAGACACAGTCTGTTAATGCAGGAATAATTTTCTTTCCCACTGGAAATCTGGCATTTTCTTTATGTTACACTACTGACTGCCACTTTGCCCAGTGCTTTGCTGGGGAGCTGGAGACTCAGGCCCAACCTGTTGAATTTCTAATTAAAAGATAAAATCCACCTGGCTACAGTTTTTTTCCCCACTCTCAAAGTGGTGTCTAGTTTTTTTCTCAGTCAGAGATCTTACTTAAAAACACTTAAGAAAAGGTCATAATGAGAAGTTAGGATCATGTATAGCTGTAACACACAGCTTTTTTCTTGGACAGCATGTTTAACAGGAGAAAAATAACAGCTTCTGAGTGGGAGCTGATCAAGTCTTACACAGAGTGTGTGAAGCAGAGAGCAGCTACTGTAAACCAAAGCTGTTCTCCATAAACCAAGTGGTCTGCCAAACCAGGTGAAATCTGTCTGCTTTGGCACTGTGGTATGACTGTGTGTAGGAGGGAAGGGGTCTGATCCCACATTCTCTTCTTGGGAAAACGTGTTTGGCCACTGAACAATCCGTGTTTCTATTGCATCAGTCACTTAAGGATCTTCCAGAACTTTAAGAAACTTTTTTGAGCTGTTCTTCAGACTGCACAGATCTGAGACTGCACATCTTGCAGCTTTATATATGACTGAATCAACTTATGTGTGCTTGCAAATGAATTAAGTTTTGAAGAGATCCCCTCTCAGCTGAAAAGTCTAAAGAAAGCAGTATCACCCAGAGAGACTCATTCCTGTTTAAGCAGTAAGGTTTGTTTGAAAGAGACAGGTTTGTTTACATGGTTTATCAGCATCTCTTTAATCAAGTACTAGCTTTCCATGACAATAGCTTTTTCAGAATAGTTGCTAAAGTGAAATCTGGATACCATAATATCAAGTTCATTTATACATCTACTGCAATGGTATGTGGCTGGTGATGCCTAATGAAGTTTGGGCTACATACAATTTCCTATAGCTTGCTTGAAGCATAAGCATCCCAATCTGTGAAGGTGAAGCTCTGTGAAGCTCTAAATAAAGATGTTGTGAGTACCTTTTAAAATAAGATTAAAGACCTGCACAGCTGATGTAGTTGCCACCTACAGTCACACAAGAACAAATGTTTATGTTGTCTTCCCAGAGTTGCCTAAAACTAAAATCATATTCCAGATCTCAGTACTGAAAAGTAAAGGACCACAGGTTCATTGTCATTTAAAGTGATAAAGTATGTTCATAGTATAAAACCATAACCCTTCTAGATTTTTTCACATCCTACAAATAACTCTACATGAGGAGAAACAACCATGAAAACCCAGAGACAAACTTCAACCCAACCAGGATCCTATGAAAGGGAATGTACATTGGTTTGCAGAAATCAGTTTTGTTTCAGAGAGTCTATTGTTTGTATCAGTGGTGTTACATCCTCTTCAAGCCTCCTCACAACTTGTTAATCAAATCCAAAGTAGAAACCGTTGTTTTTCTCCAACTGAAGGTATTCTCCATGTTAAAATAAAACCAAGGGACTGAGAAGGTCTGTGGACTATGGTGAGGATAAAATCCTAGGTGTAGATAAACAAGTATGAAACTCTGTGACAAAAAATATGCAAGGCAGGGACCTGTGATTGTTAGACCACACCTGCAAAAGGCTATTAGCACC
This sequence comes from Gymnorhina tibicen, assembly GCA_013399875.1. Taxonomy (NCBI): domain Eukaryota; kingdom Metazoa; phylum Chordata; class Aves; order Passeriformes; family Artamidae; genus Gymnorhina; species Gymnorhina tibicen. The sequence continues at coordinate 2,841,891 of VXAZ01007005.1, forward strand.
GAAGTTTACATTTGTATGTCAGAAGTCACAAGGGAAGATGGAGGGATAACTGATAATCCACATTCTGAAACAGAAGTTGTTAAATGCCAAGAATACTTTTGATGAATGCAAACCAATCTTCCTGCTAATCTGGAGCTGATAACAGAGACTGATCTCACAATTGCATCTGGAGAATCACATGGGACCCCACAAACTGGAGAGTCAATCAAAAAGCTGGAAGCTGCACTTGAAGGAGCAGTCCACATTATCCATAAAAACAAAGGAAAACTTAACATATATTATGATAACTACTTACTGGATAGCTTGTCACAGTTAATTTAGTGCTAAAAACAAAAGTCAGGAGCAGCCATATCAAGTGCTACAGATAGCCTAAGTGGTTTTCAGAGAGCAACTGCACAGATGAGGGACAACATTTAAGGACCTGGTGAGAAGGAGTCATGGCATCCACAGCTCAAAAACAGAAAAAAAATTAATAAATGTGTCTATTTCTGTCACATGATTTCCTCATGCAAAGTTAACAGATTTAAGCTTAAGATAACTTTCAAAACAGCACTGTAACCAGCAGGAGCTGACTGTAGTTTATAGATCCCTCTGATACCATGATTTTCTGCAGAGAGATGTCACCATTCCATCCACTGAAGATTTACAGGACAGGAAGACTGTTCCTGAGTACTCTTGGAGACCGTTCAGGTACTTGTTTTTGCTTCATGCAAAGGAAGAACTGGAATGAACAATTTACATGGAAACACACATATAGACAGAAATCATAATGCAGGCAAAGGAAATGTAAAAAATAAAAAAAATTCAAAAACCTCTTTGTCCTCCAAACCTATCCTCAGTAATGTAATAAGTCAGAACAGTGTAAGAAGCTTCATTTGCACAACAACCAGCAACATGGGGGGGGGGGAGGAACAGTATAAAAACCTAACAAAAACACCCTTTCTTTCCAAACAGACTTAATCCACTAGCAACTTCTCTCTCCCCCTCAGATCTCCTCCAGGTTAATTGATTCATCTCATGATCCAGGCCATCTGAGTCTTGTTTCCTTTCTAACCTGCAAACTTATAAACATTAAGGACCTTTTCTAAAGATGTGAACAGTGCTAGTTAGTAATTTCACACAAGAAATCAAGATCTCAATTGTACTGTTGTTAGCGTTGGGTAAAGTCTAGTAAAAACTCTAAAGCTAAAACCCATGTTCTGTTAATGACCACAAGGACAATGTAGTCCTAGCAGACCTTCTAGCCAAAAAACCCCAGTGCCTGGAAAGGTTCAGCCTGCTCCTTTCATCTTTTATTTGGCCACTATGTATCTTGCTTTACTCTGTAAAGCTGTCTATGGTGCAGAATGTAGGCTATGTGCAATCTGAAATAAAGCAGCTTATTGCACAAGAGGATGCCAAAATTGTTAGCTCTGAATTTTAATGAGGAGATGCTTGATTTCTATTCCACTGGGATTGCAGGAAGTAAGATAATATGCATGAAAACAGGGCAGGGGGAAATAGAGTAACCAACTTTGTATAGGAGTTAATCCATTTAAATGGCTGTAACAAAACCTGCCTGCAGGTTTCTGTTTTTCAGAGACTACATGTTTAAGCTCTGACAATCTGCATTCCCAAGTTACTGTAGGTCCAGGCAAGGAATATCAGAATCAAGGTTTGTTAGGGGAAAGTTTGCTGCATTCAGGTCATTGAAGAATCAATCTGTCTGACCAAATTGTGCCAGATGGACACCACCGTTTGAGCAGTCATGCTACAATTCTTTATCCTGCCAAAGTACCTCAGGAGTGACCTAGAGAGCTTCTTTCTCCAGCGTGAAAGTCTGTGCTGAGACCCTGCTGTCCAAAAATACTGTTTAGCATCTCGTTGTCAGATTTGTTTTGATTACATATGCTAGTAGTCAGGCACTGACTAAATGGCTATTGGCAAAGGTATTGAACTAAAACCTAAAGAAATGGAAACTTTCATTTGGACTCCAGGGGGCTTTGGATCAAGCATAAAAAGAATAAATGCTCTAAAGCAAATAAAGCAAAACTTCAGGTTTCCCACCCTGTCTAATCTCTTGTAATCAGAAGTGCCAGTCAGGATTGTTCAGGTGTTAGATGCCATCAAATGCTATCTCAAACCAAGGTAATTCTAAGAGATCTTCAGAAAAGCAGCACAGAAAAATAAGTGCATTTTTGTTGACATAATCACTTCTGGATAAACAACACACAGCTGAGTCTCAATTCACAATCTTTCCCAGGAGGTCACTAGGGCTGCATGTGCCCTTCAGTGGTTTAACCTGGGGTTTACTCTCTTTTTCTAAGCAGAAGAGTGATCTGCTTAGACTTGTCCAAGAGATATTTCCTTTTGAAAAACAGACTGTCTGTCTTCAGTTCTTCCTCATGCTGGTCCTGAATTAATACTAGTTTAAAGTAGCTGAGGACTTTATGCAACAACCAAATGCATTCAGAGCCCTAAACACAATTTAGATAACACTGGACACAAGGCTCCAAAAAGTCAGTGTGCCAAGTAAGATCACCATGGGAGGAAAGGACAACAAGAAATAGGATTATTGGTTATTGTTGCATTATCATGGATAAGAATGGCTTCAAAACTCATCCCGGATTCCACCTCCATTTCCTCTGCTTAATGAGGAATTTCTGTTCAAGGGGAAATGTCTTATGATGATTAAAAAAGTTCTCCCACTTCACTCACCCTTAAAGCACACATGACCACCTCGCTCTTCCAACTGACCCCTGGGCCAGTTATGATTTTACCTGTCCCCTGCACAAGCAGCCCCTTCCCTGCAGCACCTGCTGGGCTCTGTACCACACATGCCCATTTCCATCACCTGCCAGCCAGCCCTGGGCACCACTCTTGCAAAAACAGGCAACAGTTGCAAGAGGTTGTTCTCACCTTCCACCTCTTGGAGGGTTTCATATGGCAGTGCTGGAAAAAGAACCAGCAGATCAGGTCGTCCTTGGCACATTTCCTGGTGCTTTATGGTCCAGACAACAGGAAAAGATGTCCCTGCACTTCCCAGCTAGTGAGTGAGAGTCATTTGTCTGCTTTGGCATGGTCATTGACTGGTGCATGTGATGAGAGAGCAGGGTGGAGCACAAACTGGCAGAAAGCAGCATGGGCATACCCCTGTCAGTTCTCCAGGGGTGCTTTCATCTTGTCACCCCCAGTGACAGCACCTTATACACTGAAAGGGTTAAGGTATTTGGAGGAGTTCATAGGGTTTTCTACCTGATAATTATTCTTAGGAGAAAGGCTTAAGCTTGGTACCAGAGAATCCCCTGATGGCAGGGAGGGAGAAAGGGCAGCTGACAGAACACCCATCTCTTGCTATTTTTCATCTACCAAAGCTGAATCTGATCCAGTTCCCTGTGAAGGGCTGTTGGACAGGCACTCTTGACTAATTTTCACTCACCTCTTCCCAAGTGACCTTTTCCTTCCAAAGAGGATGAGGAAATAATTTGTCTTAGCTGCATTCTCTGGGAAATGTTATCTTTTGCAAACTTTAATTTATCTTCATTGAAAGGAATTGCTTTTCATTTGAATTTAGCTTCAAACTTGGCTATGTGACTGGGAAGAGCTTCGCTGCAGTGCACAATAAACATTGTATCCTGTGCCTCTTCCGTGCTTTAATATCTGTACAATAGCAAGACCTGGAAAGCAGAAACACTGAATCATCTTGGTCCAGGAGTGTCACTTGCTTCTCTAAGAGCAGCCTGCGGCGTCACATCATCTAAGAAGTGAGCCCATTCTTGAATGCACAGATCACACAACATGGCTCATTTAACTTGCAAGCTCAATGCTTCATAAATGATACTTTCCTCCAGGGGCTGTTGCAGGAAGACATCAGAGCAGAGAGCTGTGGTTCAGGTCTCTGTTTTCTAAAGCTTTGCGCTAACCCAGAAAGTCTCCTCTCCTCCCAAGTAAGAACAACAGTTCACTGTAAATCTGTTCTTTACAGTTTTGTACTCCTTCAGGTTTTATGGAAAATACCTCTATTTGACAGATGATGGTAAATGGTTTGCAGGGAATGCTGCTGATTTTGCACAGTACACTTGGAGTCATTATCTTTACTCTAGGTGAATGACTGGAAACCAAAAGAATGCAGGTTTAGATTAGATATAAGGAAGAAATTCTTCACTGTGAAGGTGGTGAGGCACTGGAACAGGTTGCCCAGAAAGGTGGGGATGCCCCACCCCTAGAAGTGCTCAAGGCCAGATTGGATGGGGCTCTGAGCAACCTGGTCTAGTAGAAGGTGGAGGGGTTGGAAACAGATGATCTTTAAGGTCTCTTACAACCCAAACCATTCTATGATTCTATGATCAGAGAGTTTATTCAAGAACTGGTATTGAAAGCACTGAAATAGCGTATCAGACATCTAAAAATGCCCTCTGGGCTTAAGAGAGCAAAACATCACCACATTCTGTCTAAATACAATTATCCAAATTATTTAAATTATCTGTATGGGTCATGAACAAGTCAAAAATTAAAAACCCCTCCTCCTTATGCCATCCTTCTGCTCCATGTTACAGTTTCTTGCTTGCACAGTAAGCCTGCATAGCTGAGAGCAGGTAACATTAGCCACTTTGAAGGACATTCAGTAAATATGAGTAGGAGCAGAGTTAAAGACGGGTATGAAGCCCCAGGTCTCTTTGTTTGAAAGCACTGTACCTTTTAAGGACAAATTCGGAAGCAGAGAGTGCTGTGTTCTCTCACAGAGGTCACCACATCATGCTTTTGTATGTACTTTCCTGGAAAGTCTAATTGTTATTTGGAGAAAGTCCTGGGTACAGGAGGTCCTTCTACAAACTGCCACGCTGGGAGCTGCTTGTGAAACACCACAGTGCCTTCTGACCTGTAGTCTGTCCCCTTAGGTCCTCCAGTCTACTGCCCTCCAAGGGAGAGACTGACACCAAAATGTGGTTTTGAGGAACACACTTGGAAGTGTGCGCTGTGCACATCCCACTCTGATTGCCACCATCTCAAAAGGATTCTTGATCCTGAAAATTTGCACTGCTGTAACCTGAATAGTGCACACAGGATGATGTGCTCTGTCTCTAGTAGGTAGGATCAGCACAACTCTCCTGCCTTCTTGGCCTTAAACTCCAATCCTTGTGGGCTTCTTTTAGTACCTTTTGGGTGTTACTTGATAAATAACTGAACTGGACTTAGGTCTCATGAAAAATTTTGAGAAACTGTATAACCCCTAAGTGTCTCTCTCTCTAATTAAAAATTCCCCAGTTTCATCAAGATTCCAAGACAGAGTACAGATAATTTTTTAATAGAGATGGGTTCTGCAGTTCTGATAAAATAGCAGGTAAACATTGCAAAGAGAGAACAAAGTGACCTCCCTTCTGTTTTTCCTTGCAGCTTAGAGAGTAATATATCTCATTTCACTTAGTGCTGAGAATCTCCCTCATGGACTAGCCACTTGATCACACCACATCCCACATGCACGAAACCTTCTCACAGCACTGACAGAGGAGGAGGAGAAACACACCCAGCTTTTCTTTACCACCCTATTTCCAATCCCAAATTAATCCTGCCTGGACATCCCAATGACTAATCGGGTTTACTGACTCAGCTTTAACAAAACCTCGAGTGTCCAGTTCATTAATCCTCTGCCTGATCCCCGAGTGCACAGTCCTTATGAGCGAGAAGGGGCAGACACACTATGAAGACATTAAGCTACAAGCCATTTGCAAACAGATTTCCTCTCTTCCCCCAAACAGACAAGTGCTCAGTGCTGCTCAGCATCCAAATTCAGGATAATTATAGTGACCTCCCAGCTGTCACTGACAGAAGTGCGGGAAGGCGGATTATGCACATGAAATCCTCTGCAGCTAAAGCTACCATATGTCCAGGTTTCACCGGGCATGTTTCACAAAGCCAACTTTCTCCAGGCTGAAAAAAGACTTTGGCCATTTGTCCTGAACTTGTTTGTGGCTGGAACCCCTCCCAGGCTGGCTGATACTTGGACTAGAGCCCTGAAGCACACTCAAATCCCCTGCATATGCTGGCTGCAGATATGCTGGAATCACCATGTTTGTGCTGCCCATCTGCTGGGGCAGAGCCTGAGGGGCCTTGAAAAGCCAAAGAGAAAGGGTGCTTAAACCTTAGTGACGACAATTTTCATCAAGAGAGGGAAGTGAGAGCTCTCTCCTGCCTCAGCTCCTGCAGGCAGCTCCCAGCATGGGCAGGAGTGATTTGGGGCAAGAGGTAGAGCCCGAGCTCTTTGACAGGAGGCTGCTTCTCCAGACAGGAGCCATGTCCTGCATCTCTGCTGTGAGGAGTGCTCGTGGCAAGGCAGGGGAGGCAGCCCTGCCTGCACAGCCTCTCTGCACAGCTGCTGCTGTGCTGAATGCCCCATGCGAGGGCCTGGCAGCCACAAAGATCTCATGAAGCACTGTTTATTACAGCATCAGGTATGTCTTGATTAGAAAATGCTTTGTGCAATACACTGCCTGTAGCTCAGCTACAGATTCAAGGTTTTTGGCTGTAACTCTTGGGATTTAAAAGGCCAACTGTATTCTTTCACTTCCAGAGATTTGCAGATGTCCTGCAGACATCTTATGATAAAATGAAATCACCTCCCCTAGTCATGTCTGCATTGAAAGATTCAGGTTGGTGAGTCTCAACTGGTTTAATTCACCAGGAACTTTTTGAATGCTGAGTCTGGAGAAATGTTTGCTTAAGCTTATATAAAAAAAAGAAACCTATGCCAAGGAAACTGAGAAGAAAACAAACAATTAGAACACGCAGAGCTTGACTTTTTCCCTCCAGTGAAACAACACAGACATTTTAATAATTAAGCAGTTTCATAATGTTTGTAGAGGGAAACGAAAGTTTATTGCTTTTGCTATTTCTATAAAGGCATAGGGCAAAATGTCGGGGCTTGCGGAGGAGAAGACTTAGGGAAGGAAAAAAAGTGATGGTGCTATAGGGGTGAAAGAACAAATCTTTAACTCCCTAGGTGATATTTACAGTACTGCAGTGGGAGTTCAGTTAAGGAACACGTGAGTCAGGGTTTGGGGCCTCATTTGTTAAACCAGTATTTTTGCACACGAGGAGCTTGAGTGAGTATGTGGTTTAACAGAGGTTCTTTAAGCCTAGACCAATGAAAATTGGGCTGTGCAATTCTGACTCATATTTTAGGATCACTCATGCTCTAATTTAAACCAATGGGAATTTTTTTGTTGACCTGAATGAGAACAAGATTAAGCCTTTACTCCATTGTGATTCTGTCAGAGAATGTGGGACTAAGGTAAAACTAGCTGATGGTCACTAGAAGTATCAAAATCAAGCAGTCACATCTTCCCCCTTCCTCAGAAAACGTATTAATTGGGAGAAACACATTTGTTTAATTTCTTTAGACAGATGCACACTTGAATGAAACTCCCTCAAAGTTAGGAAGATTATTGTGCCTTTGTGTCTATGCAAGAGAAAGGCAGAGTTGATTCAAGACATACAAAACTAAGAGATTTAAACTCTGCCAGTTCCTACATAGTGCTGAAATTCATACTGTGTGTCTGGAATTGATTTTTCCTTGGATGCTTGCAGACAGATCTCAGAGATGTGTTGGTGCCTGCTCTGTAAATGAAAGAATGGCTGTAAGTTTACAGATACCTGGTTTGTACTTGCAGCATTTGGGAACAAAGAGAGGGAAAGAAATTCAAAGCATGAGCAGCAGATAATATGAAAAGCAGGAAAAACACAGAGCAGTGATTGACAATTACATAGGAAATGTAAGAGCCTGCTCCTACCCTTCAGTGGGAATAACACACTGCTCAACATCAAATTGACTGAAATAATACATAGCATGGTTGGGGAAGATGAAGGAAATAAAATCAGCTAGATCCCAAGAGAGACTGGTAATGGTGAGAATTTAAAATGTATCTAGCTTTGTTTTTCTGATATAATTTCAAGGGGTGGTTTTTTTTGGTTTTTTGGGGTTTTCTTGTTTTTTTTTTCATACAGTATGATAGAGCAGCTATTGCTGAAATAATTATTTCATTTTCAACAAAAGAGCTGACAGATCCCAACAAATCAATTTTTAGATACAGAACTGCTTTACAAGTGTCCTCATTCCCCCACTGACTTTCTTGTACTTCTGTGAAGGATTTATCTTGTTTGGGGGCATTGACCACAGAGCTCCTGGGGCAGGGTCAGGTGTGGAAGTGCTGATGGACAACTGTGTCTTGTGACTTGGTGCCATTGAATGCAGTTATGAATGGGCACAGTGGGAAAAGCTGAGCTGAGTCCTCTTTAGATCCTCTCATGTCCCTCTCATTCATTCTGTGCTTGGCAGAGTAAGTTCCTGTGTGCACATTCTGGTCTGGAAATAAATATACTTTATTATAGAATAGGAAGCATAGCAATAAAACCTAATTTAGTAGCAGCATAGGAATAAACCCTAATTTAATAGAAGCCCCTCTTCTATCCAAAACATACAAAATGACATCAATTTTTTTAAAATTTTTTTTTGTGGTGGTGGTGGTGGTAATTATTTTTTAAGTCCAGGCTTCACTGTGTGTGCATTAGTATTTTATAGCGTAGTGTAAGAGGAACTCTTACTTGCTTGGCAAGAGTAGTTGAACCTCTGTGACATGCTACATTACAGTTTCCCAGAAGAAAATCCACTTTAAAAAAGTTTGAGGGCATAACCACAGGAAAAAGTTAAGTTAGCACACCTGAATGGGATGAAGCACCTGTTGGTGGGGGCTTGAACTCAAATCAATTTCTTGGACAGGCTTTGCCGCCAGAGGAATCTTGATGGGAAACCATCCCCTCAGTAGCAGAAGAACCTTGCCACGGGGGCAGCAATGAACTTTCTGCTGTGAAACATGATGAGGTGACAAAGCTGTAGGGAAACACAGATGTGCTTGCCTTGCAGCCTCGGTAAGTGAGATTCTGCTTTGATTGTAGTGCCAGATGTCAAAGCAATGGTGAATTACCAACCCGAGCTAACTAATGCGGGGGGGTGGGGGAAGGAAGTGTGAAGTGCTGACATGTATAAGCATCATATAAAATGCAATTGCTCTGTAAAGGATAGGTCCCCAAAGGCCCATAGCAAATGCATGTATCTGCTTGGGCAACATGGTCTGTGCAAGGATGTGCACACTTGTTCAGATACTTTATCTTGTAGGAGGGGACCTGCAGTGAAAGAGTATTTGAAGTATTTTTGCGGTAAGCATAGAAATATATTTGAGATTGGAGTGAACAGAGGTGGTAAGTGAGGGTTGCTCACGATGTTGACGGTGTTTATGCTTCTCTGGGGCAGGAAAAGGAGGAAAGAGTTGTTACTGCTGATGGGGGAGGAAAGTGGAGGAACAGAAACCCAGATGAACGCACTCCCTTCTTCATGCTCCCGTTGGTGATCTGTGGAAATAATAGAGATTATAGCCCACATTAGGAGGATGCTTTCTCAACTAAAACATTAAACTGTATGGGAAGAAAGCCATGCACAGAGACATCAAAGCTTGAGTGATGAAACCACAGACATGTTGTTCCTGTGGGTTCATATACAGGCAGAGCTCCAGCATGGACCCTCCTGGATCTAGGAAAGGTCGTCTCTATCCCAGCCTTCCCTTCACCCTGTGCAGCAAGCTGAGGTCCTTAATAGCATTTGTCTTCTCCACTCATTTAATAAAATGTGTGAGCACTCGATACATTTCAGATTCTATTTTCCTCCCCCCTCAATTGGTTTAAATTTGGGTGATACAGCTGATGGTGATAGGACTGGGAGAAGAAGGATGTGGGTGACTGTGTTGTTGCATAAGCTTGTTTTCAAGTGGTAACATGGCTAAAAACTGAGCAATCTGGTGTTTTGTATTGTCAGTTATAAAAAGGCACCATCAAATCTCTGCCAATGAGGAGCATGGCAAGGTGTTGAAATAGACCGTGATTTTATCATCACAAATATCAGTGTAACAAAGTAGCCACTCTAAGAGTGACTTTTGGTTGTTTAATTTAGGTATCAGCATAGCTTTTACATAGGGGAGGGTTTAGGTAATTATTAAAGCAGGTTTCCTTGCTGCATGTTCACCTTTGCAGAGAGATTGTTGCAAAAATTTTGGAGAAAAATTTTGAAGCCTCATGACCACCCTATTTTTCATGCCCTAATTATCTGGTCAAAAATCCTACTTTCCACTGAGTCAGTCTTTGCTGAGATTAGTCGAAATGCTTTTGGTTTACAGTGAGATATGAATTATCCAGAATGTACCCCGAGGGGAGAGAGCGAATGCTATTTAATATCATTAAAAAATGAGAAAGAGAAGCTCAAATAGCTTTTGTCAGTGGCATAATACTGCTCCCAAAGAGTTGTGACATCTCTGTATTTCCCAGGGCTAGAAAGGCACAATGTTTTGATATTTTGTCCTTCAACTCCCCTTCCCTGCTATCAACCTTTTTTCTGGGCTATAATAGCTTCATATCCACTTCAAATTAGTTGAGACCTACTGAAAGGCAAAGCACTCAGTGGGGACATGGAGTCTTTAAAGCTCCTCCTTCATCAGCAATCTAGGGATCCTGGCAGTGCAGGGGTTAACCTGAGGCGAGGGAAAGTGCTGGGAAGAGACAAACTGGGGGAGTCTTGAATACATGGAAAAGCAACAGCGTAGACAAGAGGAGGAAAGCAGCAACAGTGTGGACAGAGTACAGATGCTTCACCACGGAGCAGCAATACCAACCCTAACTGAGGGCAGCAATACTATATATAACTCCTGCAGCAGAGTCCTGCAGCTGACAGATGCTTCCCGGACTCCCACCTACCTGCGGCTGAGTCAGCTGCTCAGTGCTCAGCAGTCCCTAGGAATGGCCTGTGTCACATTCCCGTGTGGCCCTGACAGCCCAGATCAGGACCAGGTTTCCAGCCCGCAGGACTGCAGGTGTGCTGGAGGATCTCAAAGCCCCAAACCTGACCCTCCACCCAGCGTACACACTTTGTCCCTCACACAGCACACCATGCACAGTTTGTGCAGCTGTGAGCAGAGCAGCAACTGCTGTAACTACATTCCCAGGATGGAAGGGGTGTCTTGCAATATGCTGAGCTGCACCCATTTGCTTGCCCAAAAATAGGAGGCAGTGAAGAACTGGTGCCAGAACCTCTTTCTCAGAAAAGTGTTCAATCTGGTACTTCAATTAAAGACAGTATTGATTTCAGCAAGAGCTGCTCTCTGGGTGCTTGACCTGAATGTGGATGTTGCACACATCATGCATGGCCACCCCGTATTCTCTATAAAAACACGCTCCAGAAAAGGGTGTATTCCTAGAGGAATCCATGATGTAGTGTGGTGGTGTGCATGGAGGATGTTACAAGAGAACTGGCAAGCACGAATGTCAGGGTATTGAACCTGTGTGAAATGTGTGAGGGAGAGCTGGGGAGAAAAGGAGGATGAGCATGTGGAGAAAGAGCTTTTGAGTAGAAGTGGTGGAGCCTCATGTCCTTCCTCTGCCCTGCCATCCCTCCCTCATGCAGTCGGATTTACCTAGAGAATAATGGAGGTGGGAGGAAGAGGGTTGGTGCACAGAGTGTTTGCTGGAAACCTGTGTGGAGGCCTTTTCTGGCCAGTAGCCATGTAGCCTGTTAGCAGGACTACAGATGCATCAGGGAGCACTAATGTTACTTGCAGAGGGAGCAGGTTGGTGCTACTGGCCCTGACAACGTATTTATTGCCCAGCCTCTAGCAAAGGTCTGTAAATGTCACTTCATTAGGACATGACAGTTACCACAGCCTGCCTCAACCCCCTGCCTTCCCCTTTGTGTGTGAGACTGGGAATGTGGGGCGGCACCAGGTTTGTTACATGTCCCATTTGCACTGGAACCTGTAGCTGTTTCTCCTGCCTGCACTTCTGAAAGCTGTTGGCAGTGTGATGCTGTCCCAGGGCCACCTGGGTGAGAGTCCCTGTGAACCCTCGGGCATCTAACAGTGCTACCAGCGTTCCTGCAATTAAACAGCGAAATTCAAGCGCAGAGACAAGGTCTCTCCATTTCAGTGCCAATTGCTAGGACATGCCTACTCCTTTCAACCAAATGGAAAATGAAGAAATAAGAAATCTGAATGCCATGGCTGAAAGAGAAACACTGATTCCTAGAAAAATTCCCAAGGCTTTCCTGATTCTCATTTGCTTGGGTCTGCTCCCCTCATAAACTGGGCAACACCTGAGCAGTTGGGGAAGAGAGTGGAAACTTAGATTACACAAAAATTTGACTTAAGGACTCTGATTTGAGACTATTTTAACCTAACCCTTCCCTTTACTTCATTTGCTTTCCCTGGTTGTTTAAGCACGTTGCCTTACCAATGCAGCCAGAACAAGGGACTTGCAGTGGGTTGAGAGGCTCCTGTTTTTTCCCTCTTTTGGAAATATCTCAGAGCAACCATCTGTCAGTTCCCACCAGCCTGGAGAGCTGCTCTGACAGAAGATATACACAGCATCTCCCTGCTCAGCACTGGCACTGTGAGAGGAGGGGATGAGGGAAGAGCTGCGCGGGGCTTGGAAGCAGAGCTGACGGTTGCAGCTGGTGTGAAGGCTTTTTGCTGAAGTTTGAAAACCCACCAAATGGCTTTTCTCTTCCACACACACCTGAAATGGCTAGTTTGCTACAGTCAATAAGTAGAGATTTCATTTACTGCTTTCTGTGAAGAAGGGGAGGGCAGTGTGGCTGTCTGACAGCCACCTGTGCAGATCTGGTGAAATCTCCAGGGTTAGTTGGAAAGCCTCTGAAGTGAGCAGCATGGTAGGAAAGGGGCTGGTGGTGACTGTCTCCGTGGTGAACTGACAAGAGATGAGAATCACAACTTAATAATTTCTTGCATCGTAATGGGTTTTAGGTGAGAGTTTGCCAGAACAATGAATAAATAACAGCAAAAAGCCAGTACCAAAACCAATAAGCAGCAAAACATGATGAGTTACTGCTGTGTTTATAAGGCACATGAACAGTGAGTCTGCTGTGCAGGAGTGAATGCCACTGCTGCACATGAAATGTCAGAAATCAATTCCTTTATCCTTCTATGCAAGTATTTGTTCTGGAGGAGCTGTTGTAGTTATTCACTCAGGAAATGGAAATCTATCTTGCTTTTTCTCTCTACCCCATAAAACTGCTTGTGAAGAGTTTCTAGCAATATCCTAATGGAATACAATACTTCCAAAATTTGGTTACCAATAATTTACCAACAGCTTTACCTAATGCCAACAACAGGTTGGACATCAAAAAAGCTCATGTTTTATATTTCAAACTTTTCCCCCTAAAGTTTTAGCCAAACTCTAGACTCCAATGATTACACCAAGCCTTTATGCATTTTCCCTCCTGCCTGGGAGGTGATAACCATTTCCCTCCTTGGTTCCACATTCCCTGCTCCAACTGCTGTGTGAACAAAAGCAGACTACACTCGCTTATTTAACATAATCCAAGTCCTGCATCCAGACTAACAAAATTATCCTGAATTATCTTTGGCTCTGGTCTGCAAGCAGTCAGCTGGTGCTGGCTACCAGTTGCTGGTGCTTTTGATCTAAGGCTCGCACAGGTAGAGCCAGAGTGGATGTTGCTGTGCCTGTGTGCTATAGACACCACAACTGAAGCCCAGATAGCTTTTTTTCCAATAGGAGCTGAGAATACACATGCATTTTATGTGGCAATATGGCTGCATATGGTCAGAGGCTCTAGGTAAATGCAATTTTTAAATCACTTTCTTTTTAATGAAACTTTCATGCTGTGGAAATCCAGGGAGGAAATAGAGGAAAAAGATCATACTAGATACAAGAAAAGTTCACTCGTGTTTGATCTGTCTCTTGTACCCTTTGGAAGCAGATATATTTATTTGCAGCACCATCTCAGCTCCACTGAAGTCAGCAGGAAGTCTGCCACCACCCTCACAGGCAGCAGGCTGGTGCCTCTGAGGGCTGATGGGCTGAGCATGCTCTCCTCCTCTGCTGCAGAAGGAGCCATTAATGCGTGCCCTCGGCTGCTTTCTGCGCTAAACCCATTTATCTGAACCATGGCAGCATCAGAAGCAGTTTTAGCGATTAACCCACTTTTGCTGCCGGAAAACTAATCAAGCTGCTTCTTTTTATTTACTAGGGGAGCCTGTTTTAAGTTCCCAGGTGCTCGGTTGTAGTGGGGGAAGGTAAGTTTTGCACTTTTAAAATGGAGTATTGTATACATTTAAGGAACAGGAGGGGAAGGGAACAGCGAGCGATCCTTTCCCTGCCCAAAGACTGACAGCCTGGCAGTCCCCGAAACAGAAAAGTCTTTGTTTGCTCCTTCATGGCCACAGTGCCCACAGCTGTCAGGTCCAGTGCTCCCATACTGGTCAGCTCCTAATATTAGGAAGAACCACTGTATCCAAGCCACCAGGGACAAGCTGAGCAGATCCATCAAGGCAGAGCATGGGAGACAAGCCAACAGGTCAGGCTGTGTTTCAGGCAGCTGCTTTCTTAAGATGGGAGACCCTCAAAATCCAGGAGGCTTAAGATGCACAGCTCATCTATAAGGCTGCAGAACAAATCTTCAGGGGAAATAACAGTGCAGGAAAGCTGTCAGATGTTATGGAGGAGGGTGGTTGGAAGGTACTGCTTCTCTTTGAAGTGGGTTAGCTGCATTAAATGTGCACTTTAAAGATCAATTATAATCTGAAATTGTAATGGATCTCACCTCCAACTGTCCTTTGCTGGCTGGGGGGCATGAGCAGCTGCTCCCTCCAGCAAACTCTGTGTGGATGGAAGGAGAGGTGAGGAGGGTGGGGAGGTGAGGAAGTCCTAAACCATGTGCTCAATGTTCACATGGAGAAGTCCCAAGAGGTGCCAAGCTGAGTTATCCCTGCTGCACTGAGAGTGTGGTGGTGGGCGAAAGGGACAAACAGGAAGCACTGCTCTTCAAGTTTCAATAATAAGAGGCCCTTAAAGCACAACACATCCTATCCTCTGGATTTCTAGCAAGAGCAGTTCAGATGAGCACGTGTGGGAATTAACAGCTCCCTTAGGGCCACAGAGCCTACCTTCCCCATGCTTTATAGCACAGAAGAGCACTGGTGATTCCTCTTGGCTGTAGGTGGTGGCCTGCCGGAGGGGTTAAAGCTCTCTCCTCAGTTCTGCTCCAGGCAGACCTTGAGCCAGCATCTAAACAAAAGAGCTTTGCCTACAGCTTCCCTCAGCCAACTTCAAACTGCAACTTACACAAACAGTCCCTGGCAGCGACTCGGAGCAGCGCCGCTCCCGGGCACGCAACCAGGACCTGCCCTGTGCCTTGCCAGCTGCCAGTTCAGCTAGTTGTGAAGTCCTCCTTCTTGCTCCTCGTGTTTTCTAAAACACAGGGCACTTCTCCTGCCTCCTTTACCCGCTAGGAACCATGACAAACATCTATTAGAAGTATCAGTGAGCCTTAACTCGTCAGAGCCACCCCACTGCACTTGCTGCCCCTTTCACCACAGGATTCGTACCAGCCCTGCTGCTCCTGTATTCCAGCTGGGGAACCACGGGCAAAACTAGTCTATCAAATATTGTCTTGAAAGCATTAAGGTTGTACCCAAGATTGGGACTTTTCTGACACACTGCAGCAAGCAAGCTGAGGGCAAAGGTTTGCCTTGCAGGGGGCCAATTGGCAAGAGCTCAGGCAGTAGGGCAAGCCTTGACCACGACTTCTGGTCCAGAGTGAGCTATTTGGAGTGCTTGCTAATAAAATAGAATGAAATAGAACTAAATAAAGTGAACTAAAATAAAATAATCATTAAAGTGGCACAAAGGAGCAGTTAATAGGCCTCCTATATTTTAACCTCTGGAAATATGGAAGACAACTGATTTAGACCCTCTGTTGTTCTGTCCCCATTAGCTGAAAATGTCAGCAAAACTGATGAAGACAGCAGTGGGAAAGCAGCTTTGTGTGTAACATTAATTGGTTCTGAATTGCTTGACAATTCTAATAGCTTTCAGCTGACTTGGACAAAGGGGCAAGCTATGGACACTACAGCAACACTGAAGTAAGATAAGGGAGTATGAAAAGGTGGCAAATATATTATAAACCTTCTGAATGCAAAAACCCCCACCATCATTTTCACAGCCTTTTTCAGATGCCAAGCAGGTGCCCACAGCAGGGGAGAGGAGTCTGAGGAGCACTGGTAGCACTCAGGAATTCCTCCCAGGAGCCATGGACAGGGTTTCAAAAACAGTTTGCCTAAAAGCAGCTGGCACATTGCTTGCTTTTGGGCTTTGAACCCAGGCAGAGGCTAAGGAGGCAATGGAAACAGAGGTGCACCACCACTGAGACAAGTCTTCCACAAGAAGCAAACCCACTGGGACTGTGTGGTCCATGCCCCTGCACTGTCTGCCTGCAATAGTCCTGCACCTCCTTGTTGCTGCTCCCTGGGACGTCCCAAAGAGCACACCCTGCTCCTCACACCTCTCTGTGATATCTTTCCCGTGTTTTTCTCTCCCTTTTCCCATTTGTTCAGGTCTTTCACTCCATGATATGGCTTCTAAGCCAACTTCCCAGCTGCCTCCTTGCCCTCCACCATCTTTTTTGCCTCTTATGTCAAAAGGCATTATGGGATTTGGCTGACCTGAAGCTACACAGGGCTAGCTGGCAATCAGCCACCAGCAAGCAGAGGGATGGCCCTCAATTTTTCCTCGGTAACAGCATTAATAATTTTATCTTCTCTCCAGCCATAGATTTCTACATTGAGCTTATGGAAGCTTTTTCTTTTGGAAGCTTCCATTTGTCTGCCTAATGTGTTTATACGGACAAGAAATTCAGATGACCACAGGCAGACAGAGAAACAGGCAGAGGGACTGCATGGATGCAGTTGTCTTAGGGAGCTATGTTAAAGAGCTGGAATGCTATATTTATGTATGACTGAAAGAAAAAAAAAAAGAAATCTGTAATAACATAAAGAGGTCTTTACTAGCTTCAAAAGAAGGATTTCTGGGGAGCTGACAGGTAGCAAATAGCTTTATGTGCATCATCTGATGTCTGGCAGGTGCCCCTAGAGAAACAAAGTCCATATTTCTACATGCTCTGTTCAGTCTTTGGGAGACACTTCTTCCTCAGACTGACATTTTGGTTTCATTCATTCCCTGAGGCATTTTACAAGAAAACACAGGAATGTATTTGATTGTTCAGGAGGTACTGAACTTTACATAGATGGCATTTGGAAACACAGAGAGCTCACGCCTGGGAGCTCCAGCTGCTCTGCAAGAAGCAACACTGCTGGGCTCAATTATTTAGAAATGTAAATTTGGGATGGCAGTAATACCAGAACAGGGAGAGAAGTTAGCACTGCTGGATTGCACTAACCTCGGCTACAAAGTGTACTGGAATTTCACAGTAAAGTGCTAAAAATGAAGGTTAGAGAAGACTTTTGTGGCAAAAGCCTGTGTGAGGAGGGCCACCTTCCTTTGTCTGTCTGAAGTCAAACTCTGAGGGTACCACTGGGAAAACATCCTAATGAATGTGAAATGTAAATGTTATAGGAAACCCAGGACGTTTCCAAGATCCCAGTCCCAACAATGAAAATTAAATAATTAGTCATGCATTTTGGATAATGGCTCAGTTTAACCGGCTGAGCTGAAGCAGAGTGTGAGGGAAGCACAGGCGCAGATACTTTACCCCTTGTTAGCCCCTGCAGAGGAGTCTGTGTGAGGGAGAGGGCGTCCGAATAACAGCACGCCGCAGATGAGAAAATGCGCCCAGTCAGCCTCTAACCTGTGCTCAGCATTGTCAAACCACAGAAGAGCACCAAGCAAATAATCTGTCTCATGCTGCCAACAGAAAAGACAAGTACATGCACTGCCAAATGCAGTCACGGGAGAGCTACAGTGACACAAGGAGCTGGGCGAGCCAAAAACCCAAACCTGCCATCCTGGGAGCAGCCCCGGAGATGTTTCATGTTGATGCAATGGCGACTGGCCTCAAGGGGGCTCAGGTGTTACTGATAGGAGACAGCTCTATGGTCAGAGAGAGGCGGAGGTCCCGGGGGCAATGCACCCTCCAATGCCCAGAGGACAAGGAGAAGATGGACAAGTTGGCCAACTTTGTCCAGAAGACGGGCCATGACCCAGGAAAGATGCTGGAGCATCATCACCTTGCACTTGCTTAAATGATCACTTGGCTTTCACCTGCTTCAGGCAAAGCTGCAGCCTGAAAAAAGGCACAGGCTCCTGGCCAGCGTGAAAGGTTTTATTTGATCCCAGTTTGTTCCAGTGACCAGCAAAAGCTGAGCATTTGGCCCCATCACCTTCATTTACCCTGTCAGACCTGGTGTGAATGGAAAGGCACAACAGAGTGCCATGAATTTGCAGAAACTTGGGATAGAGGAGGGAGTCTCAAATGTAAAGTCAAGATATGGCAACTCTGTGTAAAATACACATTTCTGACTTGCAAACACATACACACACACACACACATATGGTTTCTCTCTCATTGCTGAGTACATCTTCCAGTATATTCTCCTTCCCAGTAAAATCTCACCTACCTTCTTCCAAGCCAGAGAGTGCAAATGGGTTTGTGAACCTTAGTACATCATTTACAGCTGCTGTAAATCTGGAGCAATGTACACTATCAGATGTGCAGGTTTCATTTATAAAGCAGGATTTATGTTTTCACCCCTTAGATCTGCAGATGGGTTTTATTGTGATTTATGCCTCTGTCATGAAGGACCATATATAAGAATTACCTGATATTATCGAGGGACCTATTCTTTTTGGCCCTTATCTTTCTTCTGAAAGCAGAGACTACTTAATCACTGTTAGCTATATACTGAGTACAGTGTCCTTTGTGAATTACCCATATCCCTGTTTTCAGTATTATTAGCTTGTGATGTTAGGACTAACCCAATGAAAGAGTCACAGCACTTGCTGAATTGCAACTATATATACAATTTATAAATGGCTCTTTGGTGACTGTGTTGGTAAATTTAATTACAGTCTTTTTAAAAAAGACATTACCTCAACATTAACTGAATGCCAGCCTCAAACTGAGGTATGAAAAAGGCTCTTTGGGTACTCTGGGTAAAATATTTAGGTTTCTACTATTGTTGTTAGAGGCTACACCTCAATAGCTTAAATCATAAGGGAAATTTCCCGTGTCTGAGAAAGGTGGAGGCCAGACTTCTGAAAGCATTCAGCCATCTAACCATCACTGATTTTAAAAGACATTGTAACACTCCAGAGGATCTTGCCTGAAGAAAGAGTGACACCTAACAGAGTTTCACTATATTCCTGTTCATTAGGCTCCCATGGTTTTCACCAGGCCTGGATATCCGAGGGTACCTTGTCCGAATGCCACTTAGGTTTCCCCATGTCTCTTCCAGTGCTAACACACCCCCAGAAATCAGACTGAATACCTGTTTTGCTTTGAAAGCTAGTAAGTCATAGGGTCCTGGAGATGTTTCTCTATCTTACACTCACTAGAATAACCTTTGATGGCCTGGGTCTAACGGCATAAAAAAGAGAACCTATGCCCTTTAGGTGGGTTTGAAACATGTGCAGTAATTGCCAAGAGATGCTGCAGTATTTCAACAGATCTGTTTACTCTCAGTTATACTAACAGCCAGGTAAAGGCCCAAACCATGAAGCTCCAGCATTGTGTTCTATTCTGTACATGCTCCTTGGCCGTATAGGCCTGATAATCCTTTTCTCTGCTTTTGGTCCAGGAGAGATGGGAAATTTCTCCACTCAAAAACTCCTATAAGCCTGGAGCAAGGCACTGGCTTGGTGAAAGAGGTCTTTGAATCTCCTTTGAATCCTGCTTCTTGCTGATCCCAGCATTAGAAAACTATACAAAATGTGGCATTGCTGCTGCCTTCCTAGCAACTGCATCTTTGTGATGTAAGAGAAGGGTGCAGGCATGTTTGTGGCTCCAGCTGCACAAACAGGTCTCAAGAGGGATTGGGCTTGAGCCCAGTCTTGGTCTCCAGCACCACAGACCCACCATAAGGGCAAACCTCACGTCTGATCACATGTTCATCTAGATGAGAGGATAATTGGAGCAACAGCCCTCTTCCCCCCTTCCCTTTCTACCTCAGCAGTAAGAAGTGCTCCCCGGGAAGAGGCTGGGGCAGTCGAAGGAGCAATCCCTCAGAAAGCACCAGGCTGTGAGATGCAACTGATGAAACTCCTCCCATGTGCTCTCTGTTGGCCCTGACTGGTGGGAGCTGCAGTTTTTGCAATGCTGTCCCATTTCAGGGAAGGTGTTAAAGTGCTTTCAAGAAGCGTTTTCCTCCCTTTGTCCCACGGGATGTTGGTGAGAGCAGTGAGATAAGGACTGTAGGGAGCACCTTCTTATCCCAGGCTCCCTAAATCTTTTTGCATTGCAGGAAAAGAACTTACCAGGCATACATCCCTGTTCTTGCCTTACCTGCCATGGTGGTAGCTTCTTCCTCATCCATGGAGGAAAAGCCCCAGATTTCTGGAAACAAAGTTGGGAATTTGGATCTATCTAAAAGATTGTGGAGCGGATGTCAGGGTCTGATGGAATGGTTCATTTAAATGAATTCAGCTTCAGGAAATGACTCTCATGATTTGAGTCCTGAGTGGTTTTTACATTCACGTGAAGGTGTGCAATGTGCCAAGACTTTGATCTCAAGAGCTGGCACAGAACCCACAGAGGGTGAGACAGCAGGCACTGGGCTTCCCTTGCTGTATCCATGTGTGGATGCAACCTCTAAGAAGTCCTTTTAGGAGGTCAAGAGTGGCCTAAGCTGCTGGGATAGGCACAGACCTTTTGTCTGAGGTATTCTTAGCACATGCTTACCAGGCTGAGCCTGTGCAGGGAAATAGGGAAAGAAATGCTAAATTTCTGGGTCCCAAAGAACTGTAGATGCACATGACATTCCTGAGCAGCTCAGCCTGGATGGGGTGGGAGCACTTTTGAGACCCAGAGATCGAAATGGCTGTAAACATCTGGGGAGCTTTAAACAGGGAGGTACCTTTGGAGTTCATATACACTGAAAGTCTGGCAAAGACTGAATAGGGTTTTTTCAACATCATAGTATTAGATTTAGGCACCTGCATCCCACTTTAGGTTTAAATCCTTAAGTAGCTCTAGTTCATAACACTCAAATTTACTTCAAGAATTTTCTTATTCTGTGTGAAACCTCCCACGGACTGTTCCATTTGCTTTCAGGTTGACAGCCTAAAGCACCCCAGTTTAGATACTTAGCTGCTAAGTAATATATATTTTTCATCAAAGCAAGTAGAAGACTAAGATAGATGAGGTATATAGATTCTTACCAAAAATTCAGCTTTCAGCAGTTCCTGTTACATCCATTAAAAAAAAAAATGTAGGCAAAAGTTTTTTAAAAGTGCAGAAACTAATTTCTTCTTCAGATTCAAACAGCAATTTTAGAACTACATGACCCATTTTTAGTGCTTTCTATTACATCTCCCTATTTTTTCTCACATACAAAAATTTAAGAACAAAAGTCTCAGCCCCAGAGGAGCATCCCACATAGCACAAGGGCTTGAAAATAAGAGAACGCAATGCTCGGTGTTTTGTAGCTTTCTAAATGGGCCTAGAAACATTTACAGCCTTAGCTAATCACATTACATTTGCTTAATTAATGGGAAGAGCCTATGCTCTCAAGCTGACAGGCTTTGATAGATGAGTACAGCTGCCCTGGCTTTCAGCAGCATGTGTGACTGCTTAATGGGAATAGGGTGGGGGACGGCAGGGGGGCAAAGCAGTGAAATAAATGTAGTGTGTGCATACTATTCATGCTTACTCTGCACCTGAGGTGGAGAGGTAGCCCCAGTCCCCATTCGGGTTAGCTGTACCTGAGACCCCCCCAGTCCCTGCCCATTCCCTGGCACAGCCCAGACCCATCATAATGGTCACCAGTCCCTGAGGGTGCTCCCACCCAATTAGCATTGTTTTAGGCAGCTTGGGACAACCTTACTGTAAGAAAGAGATTGCTATAAATAGGAGCTAGAGGATGGGGAGAACATCAGTGGTTTCCTAAGAGGAGAAAGAGAAATCCTGCTCTAGGTGGTACAGGAAATCACCTGAATTTTTCAGAGCTTCTCCTGTACTTAAGTCAGAAAAACAGCCTTGTCTCCTGAATTATCTACTCCATTCCTGTCCAAATGATTCCTCGTGTGCTTGCATTGCAGTACACAAGTCTGAAACACATGATATAAGCAGCTGCCAGGCCAACTGCTCTGATGATAATCAAGCCAGTTGTACACGCTTTTGTACATCATACCCCATCACATCCAACTCTTACTCACCCTGTTGCTAACTGCTTCTTGTCTATTTTCTCCACGAAACAGACTTTATTGGTGTAATTTGCAGGAAACCCTCCCAATCCCAGCTGGAAAGTCACACTCTTTCCCACCTCCCTTCCACCACTTTCTTCAGGGCTCTAAGTTGCTCAGCAGGGCCAATTAAGAATTCAAACCAGGTAGAAAGTGAATGTAGAGTAGCGATAAGAGTCAGTGGAATGATTGATGATGCTTATACGTATGCTTCTAGCTTGAAAAGCAGTGTCTGGGTTGATTCCAGGAGTTGGGTCTAATTTCAAAAGGATTTTCTGACAGAAAAAAAAAAAAAAAAGAGGGTTAGCAGCACATGCTACAGAAAGCAACTTCCACAGATTATTCCATCCTAAAATATCAACCAATTACTAAGAGCAAAGCATGAGAGAACTAACAAGAGCTTTTACTCATACTGATCCTCCTGCACATTTACTGAAGTAGGGCTGAGACTGTTTTTTCCTGGGGGTTTCCCAACATTCAGAGCTGAAGTGGTCTAAGTTTTTAAACTTACTTTGTTACATATATTAGGAATAAAGGCTTAAAATTTTGAAAACCTGAGTAGCCATTAACCACAGTAAAGAAAGCAAACGCTGAATTTCCCCCTGGATTCAAATGGATCTGTGCAGTTTTTGGAGACAAGAGATTTTTGTACATCAGCCTCTAATTTTTACTGACATTTGCTTGCAATGCCTGTGGGTCTGTGTTTGTACACAGCTTCGACACAGTTAAACCAAAACCCCTCATTCCCTGCTTGTCCTTCCTCATCAATCAATGGCTCTTCAGTACTGTCCTGGCACATCCCCTTCTGCCAGCCACGGCAGGAAAGGAACAGAAATCCTATGGAAAGATGTTGACCCAAATTTACCCTGGAAGCTGCCAAGCCCAGGAGCAACAGAAAATGAATGCGGGGCGGACGTCGAGGAAGTGTGTGGACCTGCCAGCTCCACAGTGGTGCAGGCAATGAGCTAGTGGATATGTGGATATCTGCCAGCCAGGCTGCTGGGCATCCGGAAACCCTGGGAAAATCCAGAGGGACACTGGGTTCCGTGTGCAGCAAGCCCGATGCACTGGGATGCATCAGCCTTCTTCTGCACGTGCAGAGGCTATTCAGAGCAGTCTAGTTTGGGATGCTTTCAAACACACTTTTGGACCCAAAGGACTGGTCAGGGTTGTGTATACACGCTGTAACAGGACCGGGAGAGCCCCAGAAAGCCAGTGCACAGGCACTGGAAAAGTGGTTAAAGACGGACAAGGGAGCTGGAGGTCCCCACTAATACTTGGTGCCGTGATGTGTATACGCACAGCCCAAGCTGAGGCATTTAAATGAGGTGTCTAATTTTGGACTGTGGTCGCCAGAGCCCCTGTGCATTCCTTGGAGAGCAGTAGACTTTCCTGTGGCAGGATCTGCAGCAGAGCCTGCATTACATGGGAGAGGAGCCCATCTCACCCAGCAACTGCAGAGGGAGCCATGGTAGTTTGGACTCTGCCCTTGCACACCTAAGCCAAATGCAGTTAAATGCTGTGCCCAGCATGTCTGTCCAAGAGGGAAAAGCTGTAGTGTTTATGTGTTTAAACAGACATCTGGATGGGACAGGACATCCTTGGTCCAGGTGTAAGACCTGTAACCCTCAATGGACTGTATCCTCGTGGTCTAACAAGAACCACTTCCCTCTGGGTCACACCAGCAGGACTGCTGCTCTTGGCCTTGTTCTAGCTCTTGCCAGAAGTGTACAACATGATTTTCGTTTAGTCAGGTGTCTGAATCATCCTGGGATCTGACTGGCACTTCTTGCCCTCAGTCTGTGTGTGGTGCAACTGGTCCATGGCTCAGAGATGGGAATTTCATCCTGCTGAGAAATGTTAACCATGATAAGACATCCCACCTCTCTAAAGGTTTTTGCTCCCTTGGTGACCTCTACTTCTTTGCCTTTAAAGTGGGGCTATCCTTAGCATCAGTAGAGCTCTTCAAGTAGGTTTAGGGTTTTCAGGGTGCTGCCTGTTCTTTTATTTTGTGATCACTGAGCCACCGTCAGATGGATAATCACCAATGCTTCATTTAAGGCATTGTTGCATGTGGCAGTTCATTACAAAGCCCCAGGGAACAGGAAAGAGGTTTTTATTTTAAAAGCTATAATCTCTGGGACACACACAATGTTCTCTCCCAACCCAGATTTGTCACAGCCGGCTGCTGTGAAGTGCCATTCTCTGCTGTAAGCCATCTTCAATGCATTGTCTTTATAATTCACTGCAGATTTTTTTCTTCAAGTGACACTCAAGGAGGATTGGAGGATGACAGCCCATGGCAGAGTAAATATAGTTGGGGAAACATAGGAAGAGCCGACTTTTCCCAGAGAGCTTGTGGCTGTCAGGGAGGGGTTTCTTTTTTGTGTCTGAAATGGGATTAAGCCAAAAGGTTCATGGGTTTACTGCCATTCGTACTCAGGTTCTTTGTAAAAACAAGTAAAACACTGTATATTTTGAATACACTAGATTAAGATCTGAGCTCACATTCTGCAGGGTTTGGGCATCAGAATGAGTCCTGGAAGGGCCTGGTGTGCACAAAGGGGTTTGGGAGGCTGGGGAGAGCTGCCCATGCTGCTGCCCTGGGCTTTCTGGTATGGTCATCAATAACCCCTTTGGCCCTTTCCAGTCTGCTGCATTGTATGAACAGGGGGGTCTCCAAATTTGGTTTTGGGATTTAAACAATCTCCCTCCACCACTTACATTTCAGGCAAGAAGTGTTAAGTGCTTCTGTGCAATAGTGCCTGCCCTCCATCTGAAAGGCCCCTCTAGCTCATCCAGCTGACTGAGACCCCTCCTGCCTTCAGAAGAAGCCCCTGCTCTGGTGTCACCTCACAGGCACAGCCCTGAGCAGCAAGACTGCAGTTTAGATACCATATTCAAAAGTCTTCAGCAAAGAAAAAACACTAAATGCCAGTAAGTCTTAAACAAATGGAGAGTCAGTGGCAAAAACTACAACAGAGTACTCCAAAGTACTCCAGAAATGTGATGCAATGAAGAAAGGCTATATATATATTATACCCACCATGATGGATAACATGGATAGAAGATGGAAAGGTAACAGCTGGAGGAGTAAAAGCAACAGCTAAGAGAAAGGCAGATATGGAAAAGGAAAGCATGAAAGGAAAATTATCTGAGTGCTGATTTGTGGAGGCTCTTCTATGCTTGAAAGTACCGTGCACCAGCAACGCCAAGCATTTTTTCTGTAATGCATGCATTGGGTGAGCACTCTGGATTACCTTGTAATGGCCTGCCATAAGTCTCTTAAGTGTAACTGTGTGTACATTTAACTGTAAAGGTTTTATGAAGGTAGCAGATTGGGTGGACTACAGCCCCTCTGCAACCCAAGCCTCTTACTCTACTCAGCAGATTCTACTTGTCCTGACATTGTTGTGGTCTTAGAGATTAAATATATTGTCCAGTTTTGGATGGCAAATGCAAAAACACTTGTTACAGGCTACCTCTGTGTGTCACTGTCATATGTATGTGGTCTGGCTTAGCTAACCGCAGTGAAGACAGGCTCCTTGAGTGAGCAGGGCACTGTGCAAAGCAAACAGAAAGGTGATTCTCGAAGCACAAGAAATAGCAAGATTCAGAGTACAGGCAAATAATAGTAAAACCCCCTTCTGTTTAGAAAAACTCATACCCATAAACAGACAAGCGATCAATTTACCTGCATAAGTGTCTTTCTGCTTTTCAGGAAGATGTTGCCCGATGAAGACAGGAATAAATCTTGTTGCAGAATTGAATGTTTTATGGAGAGGTCATTTCTTAATTGAAATTGTCCAGAAAGAAGAATGGCTATGAGTTAAGGTATAATTGCAGGGCCACATGCCTTTTGTATGAATAAAGAAGCTGGTCACAGCTTTTCTGTCAAAATGATTACTGACTTGAAAATTATTGATGAAGCTGGCATTTTTTGTGGAGTGTGTCTCCTTATACAGAAGCATTCTCCATTTCTGTTGCTAGAAGCCTAAACCAGTGCAAGGTCTCAGCCACTTCTTTCCCTTATGATGTACAATTGAATCATATCTGATTATTATATTTTATATTTTATCATATTTTATTATTTATTATATATTATATTTTATCTTGCTTGATGAAAGTCAGTATTTTTTCTGCATTTCTCTCCATTGCTCTTGCCTGCCCACTGCTTATAAAGGGAGAAGCTGAGAAATAAAGCAGCTACAGAATAGAGCCTCCCAGTACCTCTGAATGGACAATGTGTTTTAGCAGTGACTGAGGACTCCTTTGAAACCAACAATAAAAGCATCTTGTCTGTCGAGGAGTACAAGGCTCATAGGGGCAAGAGACTTTAATGACACCATTATCTTTCAGGCAATTAGGACTCGCTGGCACAATCCGCACTGGTACAGGCGCTGTTTTGATTGCACTGCAATAGCTTAGTGAAATGTAGACTGCTGAGACTTAGCAACATCATAAATCGCTTTTAATCTCAAACCACCACGGATCAAAACGTACTAACACAGGAATAATCAGAATTCACAGGCATATTTTCTCTTTTAAAAACATATGCCTGGGAGCAGAGGCCTCCCCTCCTCCCGTCAGCTCCCCACACACATGGGCTGCGTGAGGCTGATCCTCACGCTTCTCTCCTGACATGCTTGGCGCAGAGACAGGTCTGAGCCTGCCAGCTGTGGGCATGTTTGTTGTCCACTGTGGATTATATTTTAATGAGATACCCTAAGCCTCTTATGCTCAAACAAATGTGCGTTTAACTTACTGTGCATTTGTGCCAGTTTATAAGGTAGAGGGTCAGCCAGCTTATCCCCCAGCTTCTCTGTGAGGGCACTGTCCAAGAATTTTAATGGAGCTTTCAAAAGCCTCCCGTTATGCAAGGTGCCTTAATGGAGAGTCCTCCTGCCTCTGAAAGTTCCCTCTTGTTGCTAGACACAATGAAAGGCAAGCCATAATCTCTGTGGAGAGTGCCCAGATTTTTTCCTGTCGCAGCGTGCAGCTGGGATGCAAAGCACGGCTTGCTCTGTTCCTCTGCCACAACCAGGGGGATTCATTTCATTAGTTTGGAAAGCTATTTCAGAGGGAAGGGAGGTTATGTAGGTCATCAGCTCATCCCTGCTGCCTTGAAAAAAGAATTCATTATGAAATTTCACTTTAATTAATGCAATGCACCAGCTTGTAATAGTATTTCATCAGGACATCTGGTAAAAGCACATTAGCTACAGTTTAATGTTAAGACATAATTGAACAGGACTCATGTCGGGGCTTGGCTTTTGCAACATGTTTTACTTCTGCTTCTCCTGCAAGCTGCCAAATAAAGGAATTGTGGGACTCCCTCATCAGAAGGTGATGGACCCTGACCCAAAGCCTGTTTGACATAACAGAAAGGCTCCAGTTAATAGTCACAGGCTCTGAAGTGGGTCCCTGAGCAACAAACCCAACATCCATCCTGTAATTACACACTAGGTACTACTGGTACCTCCACTGATCTATAATCCCAAATATAAAGTAACGGCCTTGGTGTTTTGTTCCAGTTCTGTTTGAAAGGCTGTGATCAAATGGTCTTTATAAACCATTTTCTATTGGCTTAAATTAGAACCTTTTCCTATTCTATGTCTGCATAACTGTTTGTTTTAATACTTATCTGCCCAAATTAATTTAATAAATCTGCCCAAATTAATGTCAGTGCAGCAGCTTCCAAACAGCCGTATTAAATATTCACATCCAAAAGGGATTTCTTCCTGCCCTTTGTTTTACAGTGATCTGGACTATAAATGTGAACTCTCAAAAGATTTGAGTTATTTAGTAAGTACTAGGTCATGATTATTTAAATCTAACTAACAGGCTAAAGAGTCTTTGGAAGATTAACATATTTAGAAAAAGTTTGTGAACTGTTTGAAATCTGTTTGATTTGAGGCTGCTGTCTCCACTTCTCCTTTTCTTTTTTTGGGTAAGTGTTTGAATAGCCAATAACAGTAATAAAAAACATCCGCCACCAGCGCAAGTGCACATTGTAGTTTCCCTTTTACGCTCTCCCCCTTCAGCATTTTTTAAACCATTGTTTCTGGGACAGTTTTACTCCCAGCCCTCACTGACAAGAGACACAAAGACTAAGATGTTAGAGAAGCTTTGTTTGCTGTTTAGTTGCTCTTTGGGTTACTTTCTGCACCAATAGGCAGGAGAGGGGAGCAGGACTGATCTGGAAAAGCATAGTGTGCCCTTACTAAAAACCCCAGTGTATTCCCAGTGATGGTGAGCAGTCCTGCTGCCAGCACCTACACTGCACACACATGGAGGGGTCCTGGGGTGTATTGACTTCCCTGCTCATGCCAGAGCCACCCACCCTGTGTGTGTGCTGCAGGACATTTTTGCAAGGGCAGGTGGGGCTGACGGAGACTGGGCTGGGGCAAGGCCAGTCCACATGGCAACTCTCATCACAGATGCTCTCCTGGGGTTTAATCAATTTATAAACCACCTAATTCTGATACCAACTAAAAACATAGCCAAATTGTTCCTGCCCTCAGCTGGTCAATGCAGATAATTCATTTCTTGGAAACAGCCAAATTGCCCCAAAGAGATGCTAAGACCCCCTTAATGATAGAGGCATGCAGCAGACACAAGCCCAGACCCACACAATCAAATTCAAGGCACTTACCTCTCTCCAGGGAGCAGCAGCAGCTCTGCCCCACCTTTACATAGCCTGTGGTAAAAGGCTGTTGCAGACAAGAGGCAGCTGGGCAGTGACAAAATGTTGTGCTGTGGCCAGACTGGCTTTCCAGTGATTTTTCAGTGCTACGAGTCCCATACTGGTCACAGTAACAGAAAATCCAACTTAGGCTGTTGGTAGACCTGACTAAGCCTTCAGTTTGGTGTTAGTTGGCAATAAAACATAAGAAACATAGAGGCAGTAGCCTGTAGCATTGGTCAGGCTGATGCTAGCTCCTGTCCCAAGAAGCAGAGGTAGTTTATTCCACACAGGCATCAGTACCATTATTTACATGGCCAAGTCTAGTGGTCCTCTGGATTCTGAGAGGAGCAGTCACACTGGCATTAGAGAGTGCCATTTCTTTGTTGTTTCCTTAGGATGACATTGCCAAAGGGCCTTTCATTTTAAAACTGGGCACTAGCCTCCGACCCTTGGAAACTTAAAACAGCAACTTATCTGTGGGCTCACATGGCTTACATGCAGTGCTCACAGGTTTGTTTTCCTCAGGCAGCCCATCACCAATCCAGTCACTGGTATTGAGAGCTCCATGGGATAAGCAGGAGTCAAGCTTTTGTTCTCTAAGAAAAACAAAGGCAGTCATGTAAATAAGTCCAAAGGCATTTTACAAAGGATATTTTTTTTTCCCTAAAGAAAGTAGAACTTGTGACCTTTTCCATTTTTAGTTTATCTCTATGATGTGATAAGATGAATCCTAAATTAGGAAGGAGATACATTGCTTAGGGGGAAAAATCAATTGAAAATACTGAGAAAATGCCCTTTATGGAAGCAGCCTATATCTAGCAGGTATTTACAGTTTTTATCAGGCACTGAACCTCTCGAGATAGCTGGCCTTAGACCTCTTCTTTTTGCATTTAGTATTTATCTTCAGCTAAGTCTATGTTAATTATAGTTTCACAGCTTGAAGCAAATTGGTCACAAGTCCCAGCGGTGTTTGATATTCGGGCATCTCACCAACCCCTGTTCTTTCTCTACATTTCAGATGCCTGTGCTCGTTTCTTCAGCCTACGGAACATGATCTGCCACTTCTAAGTGTCCTGACTGCAGGAGGTTAGATTGTTTCTTGAATGTTTTAAGATCCTGAAGTGAAAAATCATTAGTTCTCTATTTCTCTCATTAGTTCTAGTTCTTTATTCTTATGGTAGCAGGAGTCACGTGAATTTTCCCAGAACAATTTTTATGTGCTAGAGTAAAACCAACAAAAACCTAGCAGAGTGTCACCTTTGCCTTTAAGTGTTTTATGCTGATGGTGTGACTGCTTTGCTTTCCCCATGTCCTGCTGAACCTCCTCTTCCCCACAAAGCACCTTCTGCCAAAGACTCCCCGTCACCACGCTGACCCTGCTGGCCAAAGGGTGCTGGGGGAGACAAAGAGGCTTCACCAAGCCAAGCAAAAGAACCGTGGCAACGAAACTTTGTGACCAGCTCTGTGGGAGACTCAATGCCAGAAACCAGCATAAGCACTTATGAAAGTTTGGAGACTGGGATGAGATGAGACAAGGCAAGGCAGGAAGCTCCCAGGGGAGGGTATGTAGCACCCTGTCCCCAGCTCACATCACTGTGCTTTGTTCGACCTCAACAATTGTGTGAGCAAAGCCCGGAGCATCGGCCTTAACTTCAAATTTCCTGCTTTCTGTCAGCTCCATCCCACGGACTGTTTGAAACACAGCTCTTATTATGGACCTTGGAGGAAAGAACTCCCTGCTTTATGGGGACATAGACACTTGCAAAGAGGCCTGCCCAGTATCCGTCTGGGTTTGGGCTGGGTCTGGTTAGGCTTGACTACTGTAGTGAGAGGAGCCCCTGTCACAGAAGCCACATCATAACCACCTCTGTGTGTGGCAGCCCTAGGACCAGCTCGTGACTTGTTCAGCTGGGCTGACTTCTCAGCAGAGATTGTCTTAATCACGAGCTGTACAATGTCTCTTGCCCAGATTTGCAGAGGATTTGGCTTTATAGAACAGGGTCCTGATTCACAAAGCTCCTTCCTCCGCCTCTTGCTCCTGCTCTCTTATTGACCAAATCCAGGACGTTGCCTGAGTCCCTCTTCTTTGGCTCCTGGATCTGACCACATGCCCAGTCTGAGCTCTCAGACAATGGTTGTACCTGTCCTGGTCTGCAGGAGAGAGACCTGGGAGGAGGGATGAAACCAGAGAAATAGTAACGCTTGTGGCAAGTCAGACTGCTGTGTTTGGCTTGGCACAATGTTGCCGGTCCCCCAGGATTTGGCAAAGGGAGCCCTGAATTCAAAAGAAATAAAAAAACTGTCCCAGAACTGCCAGGATTAGGGGATTTTGGCTGTCTCCACTCTGCACTCAGCACTGCTTAACACCCCCCTCCCTGTCGTTAGCACTAACCCCTGCACTCACCCACCTAGCAGCTCTCACGTGCTGGGTGCGAGCCTCCCCTCCCTTTGGCACAGCAGTGACACAGTGCCCTCACATTTCTCCTGCCTCGGGAAGTCTTGACCTGCCTGGCCTGCTGGCCACTTATGAGTGACTTCTTGGAGCTGGAGGGAAGCAGCAGTGATCTGCCAAAATGGTGGGAAACCCCCTCAGACCAGAGCCTACCTCTGTGCTGTAACTCCTTGTGTCTCCCTATCATGGGATCCAGCACACACAGTCATCTATCTCCCTGCTCTCTTCTGCTGCAAGCAAGTCCTGTGTCATCCCAGAAACTATCTGTGAGATCATCTATGAAATATTTATTCCCCTTGCATGCAAGAGAAAAGGAAGCAAAAGGCCTGCATAATATTGATGGAATCCCTGATAGCCAAATATTGAATTATTCACAGCCTAATTGTGCAAGTGATACTCATGAGATCGCCCAGGCTGCAAGATGCAATTAATACATTTCACAAAATTGGTGACTTCTACTTCAGACTTTGTCTAGATGCATCAGTGAGTCCCTAAAACACAGGTGACATCACTTTGCAGGAGAAGAACTAGACATCAGAACTATCCACAGACACTCGAAATCTCCACTGACTTTTCTTGGAGTGCTGCTGTGAAATAGAAAAGGGTTCTAAAATCACCTACTGGCTGCCTGCCCCAAGGTACACGTCTGGAGCCATTTCAGGTGCTCAGGTGAATCCTTGCCTGGCTGGTGGCTGCTGCTCCAGAAGGGCACAGATTTCCCATGTTACAGCTGAAACTCACAGGTGAATGCCCTGGATACCCACAGGCATCTCAGATGGCATTAAATACGTAAATGCAAGACACACAATTTAGCCTGTGTGACCGCTGGAGACCTCCCAGCACAGGGAGCAGTGTCCAAGAATGACAACACTTCCCATGCCACAGCATCCTTCCTCTCCTTTTCGCTGTCATGTTTGCTGTGCACTCGAAAGCAGTCCTTAATAAATGCTCTAAAGCTCCTCCTTCCTGCCCAGCCTACAGCAAGGTAAGAGTAGAATGGCCACTGAAGCCCAGCTCACAGAAAGCAGATTTCCAGACACAGAGATCTTCTGTTGATTACAAGGTTGATGTGGCAGTTGTCACAGGGCCTTGGCTATTTCCCTAATGCCAAACTTCTCTCAAGCCCTCTCTCTGCCTCATTAATAAATAAGTATCTGAACTCTGACATCTGGAGTAGACCATAAGTTGTGTCTCTTAAAATATCTTCTGTATTCCTCATTATATTCTACTCTTAGCAGAGCTTTGGGGGAGATCACCTCCCTCCCAAGCACTTCAGCAGCATTTAGGGACCCTCACTGAAATCACTGGAGCTGAATAAGGCTCTGGGCAGTCCATTTTGGCCTGAGGATGGTAACAAACTAAAACAAAAATCTGAACCAGCATTACAATGCTGTCCTCTCTGTGCCTAATAATGCTAATTTCCTCTCCAGACGAGACACACCATGTATGCCTAAACCCCTCAGCCTGTCCTAATTTGCAAATTCTAGTACAGCTGTAGGTTAAAAGAGCCAGCCAAAATTCATTATTGCAGATTAAGGAACCGAGCAACATACAGCAATGGCCTCCTGTTAAACAGAAACATCTGATCTAAACCAAGCAATTTCAGCCCCTTGTTAAATTCTTGCTTCTCTTGTTCACTATCTGCAGTGTTTTGCTGCTGAGCACCATCATCTGAATATGGTTTATTTAAATGTACCCAGGCTATCACAGAGCAGCTTTGCCAGTGCCAGCACTGGCCTTGGCTGAGGCAGCCAAGAAAGCAGGTTTGTACGTGGCCACCACCTACAGGCCTGTTCAGGTGTGGGGTGGTGTTATTTGGTTTTGCTGTTATCAGGCTTTTTGTGCCATTTAGATTTGGCAGGCAGAGAGGGACAATTAAACTCTGCTCATGCCAAAGGAACATGTATTTATTTCATCCAGGTTCTTTTCCTTCTCTTCCTTCCCACCCCCATTTCCTTAAATGAGAGACAAAGGTAGACAGACAAGCAGGTGACTTGGCTTGTACAATAAATGTCATGCACCTCAGAAGTTGGTAAGAGAACAAAGCCAGTGGCTGCCTTATAGGCAGGAGGACCTGAGGGAGAAAACAGCAACATGATTTACCTGAAGAAAGTGGTACAGCTGTGATGGGATCCCAGGCTGGGGAGGTGATGACACCTCTGCAAAGCCAAAACTTAGGTGGCTTAATACTTTTTGTTTGTTGTTCTACAAATACTATTCAGTGTCTAAAATAGAAAAAGGTTATTTTGTTTTTAAATAGCAATAAATCTGTAAGGTTTTACCTCTCTCTTAATTTTGTTTGAAACTGTGTGTTGAAAGCAAGATGAGGCTATAGCCAGCTCTACCTCGCCAATTCCTTTTTAACAGAAGAGGAACCAGATTGCTCTGAGACAAGGGATTGCCGATTTACCCAGGGGCTGAAGATGATGTTAGGTCACTTGGAATATCAGCTCTTTGGAAATGAGCCCCACATGTGCCCTTACAGGATCCTTCTCCAGACTGCCCCTGGCCACAACAAAAATGTCGCTATCCACTGGATGCTCCATAGAAACATATAAGCCACCCACAGCACAGGTGTTGCACTCTGCAGTGTCACCAACTGGTGTCTCCCTACCCAGGTCTGTGGGTGCTGTTCATGGCAGGGAAGGTGGTCTCCATTTCCCAACAGCCCTGAATATGACAGGGTGGGTTAGGTGGCAGAAGGCTTTGTATACCTTGCTATTTTCAGCACCCTAGGATTGTCACAGATGCAATCCCTGCTGGAAAACACTCCTTGCTATAAACAAGTTGATGAACATAAAAGAAAACAGCCATGCTTTCCCCATTTGCCACTATTCCATTGTTAATCTGCTCCTTTCCCCTCCTCCTCCCTCCGTTATTCTGCAATAGCTGCTAGTTGCTAAAGAAACTGAAGAAACAATTAAGAAGCTTTAGAAAGAGCAGATAATTTCTCACATGCAGTGCTGAGTACGCAGCAGATGTGACTCAAGAGACACACATGCTGTTTTCAGGCAAGCATTCCCAAGGGTTTAGATAAAAATAATAAGGATGAGGTAGTTCAGCAGAAATCAAGTTATTTTTAAGTGGAAGGGCTGTAGGGGGTATCAAAAGGGCTCCCTGAAAATGCCATCATCTTCTTGTGTGTGGGATCCCATAGCATTAGCAGTGTATAATTAAAACTATTAAGCCAACAGTCAGGCTAGACAGGGATTCTGGCAGGGAAGTGGTTACAGGGGTGATGGTGAAATGGGCTGGTTGCAAAGATCAGACAATTTCTGATTTACTAGAGGTTTTCAAAGCAGAAAAATGAAATGCCTACAGGGAGATCTTCCTCCAGGAGGCAGAGGCAAGTCTCAAGGACCAGAATTTGAAGTGGATGGTTTTGGTTGCTGCAGTTCCATTCAGCCAACAGTGGGAGAAATGCTGCAATGGTCGATGGTCGGGAGCCACATCTCAGCTGACACAGCACGTTGCTACTTCACTGCAGTCTATGGCCCACATCCAACCTACGAGTCCACGAGAGACACTTCCTTCCACTATCCCCCTGCTTAATCCGTCCCCAGCCATCTGTCACCACACCCGAGGGGACAGAAGCAGCAGAGCCAGCATTACCCTAAGCACCTTGCTGAGCCAGCCGCGGGCTTTTTCCATCTTCTGGCTGTGATGAAGACCGGACAAATTAAGAACATGTTTGCATTAGCCTCATTCACCTGAAAAATAATCAGCAGCCAACTCACTTCTAAAAAGTGGCCTGGCAAAGTGCCAAGAAATGAAATCTGGTGGCAAATAGACTAGCATGGACAACTCAGTTTGTGATGATCCATCATCTTGAACGCATCTTCAGTATCCAATACCAGGATTTTCTGTGCTCAGACACATAAATCTCAGACATTCATACTCTGCCAATATTTTAAGTCATGCCCATAAAGCATATTTGAATAGGATTCAAGCTGATGAAAAGCAAGTTGCTACTTTTAAACAGGTTTGGTGACCATGTGAATGGAGCCAATGGATTCAATCCAGACGATGACATTCCATTAAAGACAAATTTGCCACTGCAATTCTTACTGCCAGGAAAGGTGTGAAAGAACACGTGGCCCCTCCAGGATGTGCACAGCCATATTTCTGGTGCTACATATGGCAGTTTGAATGCTTGCAGGGTTTTTGCCTTGTCTTTCCATAAGGCATATTTAGTCTTTGCTGTTTTCAGGGAGACATTTTAGATACAGTCAGCTTATGAAGAGACACATCCCACTTGAATCATTTTAAAAACACCCCTTTCTTTCAAGTCACCAACTCTTGGCGAAGGAGGGAGAAGAAGAAGAAACACTGAGCCAAAGTCCATAAACAGATTTTTTTTCCTGTGTGTGTGAGAGGAGCCTGGGAAAAGCAAAACAATTAATCTACCCACGAGTGGCTTTGCAGGGAAAGGTTAAGGAATAATAAAGAGGGATTTAGATCACACCACTTTACATGCATTTATGAGGGAGAAATTCAACACCCAAATAACAAATTCAGTTCAGATTTTACTTCCTTTCTCCCTT
The DNA here is from genome assembly GCA_013399875.1 of Gymnorhina tibicen. Taxonomy (NCBI): domain Eukaryota; kingdom Metazoa; phylum Chordata; class Aves; order Passeriformes; family Artamidae; genus Gymnorhina; species Gymnorhina tibicen. The sequence continues at coordinate 2,877,820 of VXAZ01007005.1, forward strand.
GCCCTCCACCCCCTCCCCCAGAAATGACATACCCTTCCATTTGTAAATTACTTTAATTTAAATACTTCCAGGTTAACAAAACGTCTTAAGTTTGACATGTCCAAAGTTACAAAACAGAAACAAAACCTCTTGACAAAGGGTAAGAAAAAAAAACCATAATCCAAGCCCAAACCTCCTTTCCTAAGCTGGAATTTATGGTCTGTGAGCTGGCAGCCCTCCAGAGTCTGACACAATGTCTGGAGCACCCAGAGCAGCTGGAATTAATTTTCTTCCTCCAAATCTATGCACTTTCATATGAAGTTGTGTTTTGGCACTGCTGCCCTAGAGAGAGTTCAGTGCAAGAAATCTAAGCCTGGCCGTTGTTTCTTTGCAACCCAACACTCGCTGAGCAAACAACAAAAAGGAAGAAGAGGACAAAAAAAAAATTAGGAGAAAGAAAAGCCCTTTCCCTTCCCCCACACATACACAGATGACTGTACCGAACAGGGGGGCTATTCAAGGCTCTTCAGAAATGGGTCACAAAGAGAAATGTTTGCAGATAAAACCAACACTTTTTTTTTAACTTCTTCCTTTTTTTTTTTTTTTTAATAAACATCATGGAGGCCCCTGGAAGGTGCTGGGGGTGTTTGAGAGTTGAGGTCCTGCTGATCCCTTCTGCCTCCCATTCGCACAGCTCCCATGCTGGCTCTGATGTGCAGCCCCTCTCCTGGGGGGTGTCCGGACCCTTCCAGCCGCCTCCTCCGAGTCTGAGCCGCCACAGGGAGCCCGAGGGGGCCACAGGGCCGTGTGGGCATCAGCATCGAGCTGCGCTCCTCGCCTGGGCTGGCGGTGGGTCAAGAGGGGAGGAGGGAGGCGTCCAAGGCACTCCCAGGGTGTCCCGTCACAAAATCACGCACTGGAGTTTATGGGAGCCCGTGGCTCTGTCCCCTCGCCATTTGGTCTTTTTCTTCTTCTTCTGGCTTTTCTCTGGGATCTGTTGCCTGTTTTGGGAGACACAGAAGAAAGCATGCAGGTGAGACATAAGGCTGGGTGGGATCCAGAACCCTGGGCACCCTGCAGAGCAGCATCTTGGTGTGCATGTGCATATTTGCATACGTATCTCCATACACCCTTCCAGCACTGCCTGGCTTTTCATGCCACACAGCTGAGAACTGCCTGCATTCTTCAGGAAGGAGGAAAGAAGCCATTAAGGATAATGGCAGGGATGTAGGTCCTGCCAGGGCACTATGCCTCCAGTTGCCCTGGGTGAACTGCTGCCTCCTCCCCTGCCATGGGGCCTGCTATGGGAAACAGGGATGCTCTAAGTGATGCAACATCATGTGTTACAGCACTGCTGACACTCAGTAAGGAAGAGGATAAGAGAGATACAGAGAGCACAGAGAAATACACCCTTCTGCCTTTCAGCTGGCATTGCCCTTAGCCAGCTGCACTGCTGCAGACTTGGTGATGGAGGGGGGGCTAAAAAATAATAAACCAAAAACTGAGTTTGCTGCCAGTGGGGCTCTGGCTTCCCAGAAGTTGTGAAGAGCACCTGAGCATGGAGAATGAGCTGACCCAGAAAGATGTCCCTGGCTGCCTGCAGCCACAGACACCAGGAACACACAGCTGACAGCCCTCCTGCACTGTGCCGTGGAGCTGTGAGCAGCCTCTAAAGCGTTCTGTTGAGGGATTCTCCCTGTCCAGTAAGATGAGGCGTTGCCCAAATGCGTGTTTGCAGCTGTACCCAACTGCAGCAGCTACTCTGCCAGCCCAGAAGTGCAAATCCAGCAGAAGGCTTTGTAGCTTGAACACCCAATAGGCAGCCTGTAGATGTAGATTTTAGTGCAAGATAAAACATACAAACACTGGCAGTTTCTGTAGATTCAAACCTGAGAGCCTGAACAATTCAAAACCAGCCTCTTTGTGATGTAGTATGCCAGGCATTAAACCAAGTGTTCATACCAAGTAATCCAGACCAGGATGAGACATCGCTGGGGCATAAATCACCATGGCTTTAGCTGGTGTTTCTCTTACAGCCTCATCTCCCAAATTCTTGCAACCACCTGAAAAACTCAGCTTTGACTAGTAAGACTTTTCTTCAGTGAATATGAAGGCTGGAGGCATGAAAAACATAAAACTTTAAAGCTCAAAACTAGAAAGATGAAATTTAGAAAATACTTTAAATCTGGATAAATACTAAGTGACCACAAGCTGTTCACAGTGTTCTGGACCTGTTTTAGAGATCCAGAAGCCTGCCCCGGGCCTGCTCAAGGCTTCTGCTGTGACAGTCCCTGTGTATGCACTGCTACAGTATAAAACGGGCATTGGGAAATTTAAAACATCTATTGGGTGGACTCAATCACCCCGTTCCTTTCTGGATGACTTCCAGACAACAGTTTCTTGCATGAAGCTAAATAAACTGGGAACCAGCCAAGTGCAAGGAGCACAAACAGTGCAACACTGAACAAGCATCCTCACCCTGAGAGCTCACAAGGGCTCTGAGGAAGCCCTTCATTTGCAAAGCACTCCCTCAGTGACAGAGTTATCAGGGAGCTGAACTTTACATTTTATTTGAAAAAGCTCACTTGAAAACCAGAATAACAATACTTGATGGGTGATGCTACCCTTGACTGTGGACCAATGACCAGCCAGATTACACAGCATCTCCCTGCTCTCTGACTTAACCCGAGTTCCAGCTCTTATGAACATTTCTAGTGGCCTTGACATCACAGAGGGTTTCACCTGGCTGGCAAGGATTTTCACGGTAACTACTTAGGAAACTGAGGCGTACCGCTTATTTTTGAGGTTATGGAGTGCATTTTCAGGGTTTGAAATTAGTAATGCCTCATTACAATACTCCTTTCAGCCTGCCTGGAGTTGTGTTATGTAGAGAAAGCAAACAAAGTCTTTCCATCTTATTTTGGCTGTTTTCCTTCCCTGCAGAGCAGAATAGATAGTGGTAAGAGCTTGTTGCAACACAAAAGTATTATCTAGTCAGCTAATGCTGAGTTCCAGAACAGTTGGGAAAGAGCCTGGGACACTTCCAACTCAGTTCTCCAAAGACTTTCTGCCCCCTGCTTTTGAGACATGTGGGAAGAGTGGGCAGTACCATCTGCTTTTGAGGGAGGCTGGCTTGAGGCTATGCTAGGATATTCACAAGTACAGATATGCTGTGAATAAATGCCTTGTGGTTTAATTGCCTAGCGAGGCACTTTGACTGCACGGCAGGGAGGAGCATGATTTCGGCTCAGCACCCTCCCAGAACATGAAAAATGATGGCCCAAAAAATCTGGCAGACAACTAGTGCCAAAAAAACAAATCTTCTCAGAGAGAACTGAGGTTATCAGCCGAGACGCTGGGATGTGCGTGCAGCTCTTTTCCTGCAGGGGAGCCGGGGTTTGGGAAGGCAGTCCCTCCCTGCTGGCAGCCAGAGCAGGGGTTCGCCCGGAGAACACGCGTTTGCCAGAATGAGCAAAGGCAGCTCATGCCAAAACTGGGAACAAACCTCTGCAGTCTGAGGAGGAAACCTGTGGCGTAGCCATTAGGTCATGCAGTTTCTCATACAAAATGGCTTAATTTTTCCATTTAGTGAGCAGAAAATGTTAGAAGTCACCTACAACATTAGAATTTTGTAGAATTTTTTGCCAGTCCTTTTTACCCTCTGGCAACACAAGACCATGAGAAGACAAAACTATGAAAACCCAAATTACTGGTCCAGAGCTTTCAATGCCAGCATTTTAGAGCTGATCATTATAGTAGGCTTTGCACTGTTCATTGAATAAAAGATTTTCATTATGGCCACAGCTACTTCTTACTGTGCCTGGTATTGATGTCCTGCCTGGGTAACTAACTGCTGGTAACACACCTAAGCAGATACAGGACTAGAAGGTTAATAAACACCAGAAATCTCCCACCCCCATGAAAACCTGGCTCCCCAGAAGTTGGCTCCTGACAGTCTGGGCCAGGACTCCTGCACGTCCCATCCACGGGCAGTAAGGAAGGGAGGAGTGTGCAGCTTACCTTATTACCCTTACGAGATCGTGGAAGGCCTTGTCCACGTTCAGAGGAGGGTCCTTGGCACTGGTTTCTATATAGGGAATCTGGAGCAGAGAAGTGTATCGTGAAAGAGATCAGTAACAGCCTACGTGTTGGGAGCAAACCAGTTTCAAAATGAAAAGCCTAAAGGCTGGGGAAATGCAGGTAAACAAAATGTTGCCATGACACTGCTATCAACACCCTCACGCTTGCAGCAAGGTCAGCGAGCGCTTACAAAAGGTCTGGAACAAGCACCAGGCTAAACAGCTGCTATCAGAGCTCTGGGTTTGGGGGAGAATAATCCCAGACTTCATGTCGTCAGATGTTCTCTCCCCCTGAGCTGTGCTCACAGACATGAAAATAGCCGAAGGTTGTTGAAAGACCAGCACTTGCCAAAAATTCTTGCTTGCCACATTTTATTGGGACTACTGCATGAATATTTCATGACTACAATTCCCCTTCAGTGTAAAATTATCTTCCCCTTCAAAGTCTGACAGCCAGATGGGGCCTCCTAGAGTGCTTGTCCAGCACACTGGCAGATTTATAAAACTGCCTCTGATAAGGTATTTTCATGCATGGCCTTTTCCAAAGCGTGTGCATACAGATGGATACAACATGCTGTGCTGCAGTTTAGGTGTCCTGGCTCCGACAGAAACCAGCTTCCTTGGGGAGGGGGGGAGTAAACCTGCCCTGCCAAACTCCCATCGGGGTTTGCTCAGAAGCCACCACACAGCTTGTGCTTTAGGCACAGCAAGCTGCCAAGAGGTCTCAGGCTTGTTTGCCTTTAACCTTTCCATTCAGTTCCACCTCCTAAGGGAGTTGTTGTCTCCCTCTGGGTATTCAGGGCTGCTGGCATTTAGAGGTGATTAGTGGAGCAGCATGTGATCTACATCCATCTAAGACCAATTTCTCAGGCTAAACTAACAGCATGAATAATGCAGAGCTAAGATGGTGGGCCAGATTTATATAGGCTTAACAACCCTGTTAACTTCATTATCTTTAACAAGCTCAGGCACCTGGATATACCTCCTAATGCCTGACTCTGCCTTTTCACTCCAGGAGAGCGCACTTTCTTCCCTCATCCTGAACACTTCTCACCACTTTCAGACGCCTTGTATGAAAGTCTTAGTGATGGCCACAGCTCTGCTACAGCCTGGTGCACAGCAGAGGTTCTGGTTTCCGTGACGAATTGGCCCTACTGAAAGGAAACTGCATAGCTGCTACTTTGTAGTAGTCAAAAATGTATTTGCAAATGTTTAATTGTAAGCTTTAATTCAGCTCCTAATGAGCACAGATTTCAATTCTGAACACCTGTAATAGGACTTTCAATAACCCATTAAATAATCCTGCAAACTTACGTTATGTTTTGTTGCCATTTCTCTCCCCTGTTCTCTTGTAATTTTCCGTAAGTGCATTAGATCAACTTTGTTTGCCACCAAAATCATTGGAAAAGACTCCCTGGAAAAAATCAAAACCACCACCCAATTATTAGCAGACTACAACACAAATTAGGAGCATAAATTTCACTTTTTGGTGCTGACATCATCCAACATTTTCAGCTACAGGCATACCACATATGTGTAAAGAAATATAAAGAAAACTCCCAGGATGTGCTACGCATATGTTCACATTGTAAAAATTTGCTTGACAAGTTGCATGCATGCACCGGTTCATTGTTATTTGTAGGGACTTCAGGAACTTATTGTCACCATTTTTGCAATGCCTGATAATAGCTAAGCCTGCAGATCCAATTAGGTGAAGAAAGATATAAAGAATTAACCAGAAAATCAGCTGAGACATAAAGACAGATCTTGGACAGGAGACTGTGACTCTTTTATAGCAGTTAAGGCATCTCAGTAACTGCATATCTTGGCAAGATACTGGGGATGATGGAAGAACTGGAGTCAGTTCATTCCTGCTCATCCACTGAGAGCAACTGTGGGGAAGGAAAGATGGACTCTGGGAGCTGGTGCTTAGAGGGGCATCAAATGGTGGAGAAAATGACTGGAAGCAAAAAGATGCCCATCAGCTCTTACCCCAAGACAAACTGAAAGCCTGGCAGTGGAAGGAGGCTGGAGGGAAGCAAAGAGATTTGCTAAGCTTCCAATGCTATTACCTACCATCTCCTGTTTCTAATCCCAGAAAAAAATACCAAAACCATCTCCCTCTGTAATAATACTCAGTATTTCCTTAACTACCAGGCACGTAAGTGACTGTCTTCAGCCACCGCCTGAGAAAAGATCCATCTATCCACAGCATGTCCTGGGCAAAGCTCTCCCCCTCTCCTCCTGCAGAAAGCTCCATAGCTCCAGTGATAAACACAATCAAGGCTGGGAGCCATGGGAGGTTTTGGCAGTGCCACTCTCTCCTCTGGCTTCATGAAACAGAGCAATCAGCTGCTGCAGGGCCTCTTAGCCACTGCTGGGAGGGAGGAGGTCCCTTCTGATCACTGACAGTTACTGCAGTATTGTTGTCTTATATTTAACTTTAAACCCTCCTAAATGATCCCAGTGTTCTCTGCTGTAACAGAGCTGATTTTACTGGGTTAAGGAGCAGCTGGCCGTACTCATTTCTGTATAAAACACTTCCCTGGGTAACTCTGGATTTTCAAACAGCATTTCTGGGTCATTTTTCATCGAGATGATAAGAGCTCCATCTTCCCTCTGGCATGTTGCCCCATTGCTCTGGCTGGAAAAATACCGTACTGCACTCTGCATTTTAAATGAGTCTTAGAGTTATTAATTTTGATAATGTGACTGTGATTTAATGTTAATACCTGAGCATTGATATATCTTGACTCTGATCCTTCTGGAGCAAAATACTTGCTTGTCTGGATTATTTGACTGCTTTTTGGCTCGCGGCACATTGATTAGAAAGGGATTACTTTTGGATGCTATCTCATTTGCCTTGTTTACATCAGACATAAAACTCTATGGGGACTTTGTTCCCTACTGTAAGCCATACATCTGCTAGTTGGACAAAGCTCCTACAGTTGGAAATTTTACTATAATGAAAGTTGTGGAAAGAAATGGGAGGAAGGCTTTGAACAGCCCTGCTAACACAGCAGCCTGCAATTCTTTTGGATTTTAAGTTGCCAAAACTGCCTGCTAGCCTGAAAACCAGGGTGATGCTCCCAGCTACCTGTGGGTTTGGCAGGAGGGTTTTTTTACCTCATGCTGCTCCCACTGCTGCGATTTTCTGACCAAGCTCAGGGTTTGGATGAAGCATTAATACGCTCTTCACCTCGGAGTGGCGCTGAGCGGGGAAACACAAACAACCTCACCAGCCTGTTTCACTTCCTGCCTCTCATATGCTGCTGCAGCATTTGCACGGTGTACGGAGGGTAAAAGTTTCAGTCCAGAGCAGAACAGTGAACACCACATCTTATTTTCACCAAGTTAAATCAGATAAAATCAGCATCGGATTGGGGCAGGTTACAGGAAATTCTGTCCTGTCTCCTTCAGCTTTCAGAAACCGATTTACTTTGCCCCAAGCTAAGCCAGCAGTGCTTAGACTGCTGTGATCTGAGAGGCTGACTGAGTGACTGACATTTTTCTTCATTTAAATGAAATCAAAGGGTGGTTTTTCCTTTGCTTTTCACTCTTGTGGGCTATGCTTTGGATGCTTTACTGGAAGAGCTGTCAGCTGTGAACCTCACATGATACGAGTCCACCCTTCCTGTGGGGAAGTTATTCAGAGCTGTGAAAGGAAGCCAGCAACGACGCCCAAACCCTCTGGTGACTTTTCTTGATGACTTCCATAATTAAAAGCCATTATGAACAGAAAAATTAAGTGTTTCAAAGCTGCAGACATATAAGGGCTTAATTCACACCCCACCCAGTGAGGATGGATCCATTGCCTCCTGAACCAGGATGGGAAGAGGGAGTTATCTTGGAGATAAACCAGCAGCTTCCCCTCACTCTGCCAGGACACATTTATTTACCATGATTAAACTCCCAGTGCTACCTTCTCCCCTGCACATGTAAGGAGAGGAGAGGCGACCTCTCTTGCTGTCTCCCCAGGCACACAGAGATGTTTTATTCTGTGCAACTGTTTGCTGTAGAGCTCAGTGCATTAACTGTATTACATCCCTAGTAAGAAATACAGTTCCTTCCAGCATGAGTTTTTTTCCCCTTCAAGACACTTGTTCACACCCCCAAATTATGCAGGGCCTTCAAAGGTGTGTTTGGCACAAGCCAGGGAAAGGAAGATGGTGCCAGGATACACAAAATAATTAGGGCCAAATGCTTGCTGACTCCCTGCTGGTGATCCCAAAGTGCCTGCACTGTGCACAGAGCACCCTTCCCCCTCTTCAGAGCCAAGCTGGTTACCTTCATAGGTGTCTGATCTTCCTTTCTCACACTGCTCTGCCAGACCATTCTGGCAGAAGTTTCTCCCTTCCAGACCCATTTTCACTCCATTGTAACACTACACACATGACCCTTTTCCGCACTGAAAGCGCTTCATGCTTATCAGAAGAGGTAAACCACTTCCTATTCACCACACTGAGGTCCACAAACCCTCCCATAAGGATTTGTCTGAGGACACCCAGAAGGTGGAAGTTAGGGTTAGATGTGCAACCATGCCCCCAGGATGGTCCGCAGCACGGCAGGAGCCTGGCAGGTCAGGCCCCGTGGCACCCACCTGTCCTTGACTCTGAGGATCAGCTGGTGGAACCGGTCCACGTGCTCGAAGCTGGCCTTGTCTGTCACTGAGTAGACGATAAGGAAGCCATCTCCAGTCCTCATGTACTGCTCCCGCATTGCACTGAACTCCTCTTGGCCTGCAGTATCCAGAACTAGGACAGAAGAGACAAAGGTTTTTAGTTACTGTGAGGGACCTGTAGCTGCTGGCACCACTATGTGTCCTGGGGCCTTTCTGCCTCTGTTGGGCTTGCTCAAAGACTGTAAGATCTGATGAAATCAAGTTGGATGGACAAGGGGATTTCTGTCCCAGACCCCATGCATCGTTGTGTGCCTAAGTTGGGACCACATGGAGGGGAAGATGACTGTGTGGATTTCATTTTCCTTTTCCAGTACCAAATACTGACCACTGAATTTGGGGAGTTGCTCCTCTGGCAAGATATGGCTCAAAGTATTTCACAGCCCTCCAACTTTTCCCTCTCCCAGCAAAGAAAACCCAAGACTGGAAGGTTAGGTAAGAGCCAATTTAAATGTCAGGGGTAACCTATGAAATGCATGGTGAAGCAGAACTGGGAGACAACCCAAGGCAAAAGCTACAAGCATTTTCCTTTTCTCAACACCTGGATATTATTTCTAGACAATTTTGTGCTTTCAGAGTGGGATGGTACAGCCTTGGGGAACTCGCCTTAAATATTTAGTCCCAAATGGTGTGCTGATACTAAGGAGGTAACTCAAACAGATGGAAAAGCTTTAAGTGCCTTGCATATCCAATACAGTGATCATGTTTCTGTGAATAAATCCATGTCAAATCCCCTAAAACACCTCAGCTGTGACAGCCACCCAGACGCTGTCACCCAGTTCCCCACTATCTGCCTCGCAGGGGGTCCCATCACCTGTGGAACAAGCTACCCCAGCCTTCTGGGTAAATACCACATACTGATACACACATCAGTGCTAGTTCCTGAGCCCCAGCTTTTTTACTTTTTTACAGCCAGGATTTTTACTGGCAGGAGGAGGGTACAAGAGTTCATCAGTTTAGGCTGTGCCAGTACAAACACAGGGTGCACTCAAAGCACATCATCTGCTCAGAAGTACCAGCCCTAATGCATCGTTGCACCCCAGAGGCAAATGTGGGACCTTCGTGATGACTGGGAACATTTTCACATCCCAGTCGACTGGGCTGGGTGGGAAAACTGTTTCACCTCTGCTATACAGCCACAGTGTAAGCATCTGCTGCCCACAAGTGATGGGGAAAGCCCAGGGCACCCGTGGCTGGAGACTGTGGCAGGAGCATACTGCTGACAGAGCAGCAGGGCTTGATACAGGTTTGTCCAGTCTGAACGGGCCCACAGTCCCAGCAAGGTGTTCCCTGTAGGGCTACGTACTCAGGCTGCCTCAGTTTGCAGATGGGGCCATGATAAAAACCACTTTGCTGCATCAGCACAGGTGGGCACAGGTGGACACGCTGCACGTCACAGCACACCCCGTGAGCCAGCCACACCTCCACTGCATGTCTGGAGGAGAGACAGCTACACTGGAAGACCTGGAGACCTTCCTTGGTGATGGCAGGCCCTTTAAGGCCTTCAGCCTCATTTGTTCTCCTGCCTTAACTGGTGTTGAATGTCTGTTTCCATGAGCTCTTAAGGCAAAAAGAGCTTCTAGGCTCTTGCAAAGACCCTGAGATTTAGGCTTATTTGCCAAGCTTGCTGGAAAGTCACCTGAGTCTCTCCACAGCCTTTTATCCTGCTCCTCCCCTCTACATCTAGGAAACAAGGGTCTCAGCTTAAAGGCATTTAGGCTATTCTTAAGGACTGTATTAAAAAAAAAAAAGAAAAAGGAAATAGAAAAACAACCCAAAGAGACTGCACGTGCTGGTAAATTTCTATGCCCTGGGCAGAATTGCTACCATGGAATAAGGCCAGGACTCTGTAGCTGGGACAGAACAGGAAATTAATCTTTCCTACCTGCCCAACCTGTACAGAGAGGCTGGGCTGCCCTCATCTGACTCCTGCAGCAGCCAGACACAGTGTCAGGGCAGGGCTGAGAGCTGACAACCAACACACAAGCCCAACCTGTGGGGGAGTAGGAGAGCTCCCTGCCAGGAGCTGAGTCCTCCTGCCCTCCCTCCCCCTGAGACAGGGCAGGTGCCCCAGCACAAGCTGTGGGCAGGAAGGTGGAGATGGATGTGCTGTATCCTGCATGGTAATTTGCTTAGGGACTTCTCCTTGCTCTGGGACTTTTGCAAACCTCCCATGAAACACACAAGAAGCATCAAGCTCTGCCTTTGCACCCATCAACCCATTCCCAGCTGCTTCCCCTCCAAAGCTCTGCATCCCCTGGGAGAGGGGACAAGCCCTGGTGGGGGCTGTGGGGATACCCCACTGTGTGGGGCTCTCCTACCTTGCCTGGATCTCGGCCATGGCATCACACTAAACACAGGCAGAGCTGCCGTGTCAGCAGCTGCTATGGGAAGGGAATTCACTTGAAGCACTGATAGAAAGGTGAGCAAGCCCAGGCAGCACTTAAAATGGCACTTTGAAAATGCAAGTAAAAGACACACAGCAGTGAAGGTTCAGGTTAATCTCAGATGGGTTATTCATACAAAGTTAAGCATCGTGTAAGATGGCCAGACAAAGTCCTTGTCTTAACTTTAAATGTGCTCTTCATCAAGGCAAACTCCCAGCCTAACTGGGGGTTTTGTGAATTGTAAACAACAGAGGCGAGTGTGATCTGGACCCTTTGTAGGCGGGACAGGACCACATCCTGGAAAGCATCAGCACCAAAAAAGGGCCAGATACAAGTGGCTTTGCTTGTGGTGTTACCTTGTGGCATAAAAGCTTCAAGAAGACTCCCACCTATAGAAATGGGAAAGTAGCAAGGAGAAACCTTGGGAAGGGATAACTCGGAAGGTGATTGGCTTCCCAAAGGGCTGAGGATATTTAGCATGTTAGCCAGAATTCACCTTCTTTTAAAATTCCTGTTTCTGCAGACAGGATGCCAGAAGACAGAAATAACCACGACTGGAGAACTGTGAGCTGGTACACTTTAAGCCAGCAGTTGCCCCACTGGCAGCACATAAATGCCAACGTGGAAACAAGGCTGGACCAGAGCACAGCAAGTTTCTTCTACCTCATTCTTCCCAGAACTGAAATCAGACTCATAGGCTGCATGGTGCATTGTCAGGGACTTCCAACAGAAAACCTGGTGAAGTTCTTACAAATTTGACTAAAGAAGCAAGGAAGAGGATTAATGAAAGCATTTGGGTAAAATGAAGGAGAGAGAAGCCAAGGATGATGTCTGATGTAGAAACAGACATCCAAAGAGGGCAAAGCCATTTACAGCTATCATGAGACCAGCTGGAGACTAAACTAAGAGCAATTAGGCTGTGAGAGCCCAGCAGGGAGGTCTCTTGCTTTGCAGGTAAGAGGTTGCTGAGTGAAGAGATGGCCTTTTCCACTTTCCAGTGGATGTGACCCCCAGCTGTTGTGATGAACTCCTTGCTAATTGAATCCTGCCCCTTTAGAGCTCTCCACACCATTTTCCTGTGAATCCTGATGGGTTATGCAAGAGTGCAGCTGCCTAGAGAGCACTTCTGAGCAGGCACAGGAGCCCAGGAATACACGGGAATTTGTGGTCCAAAATAGAAGCACTTGGTGCTTCAAGGTGTATCATGCAGCAATGTCTCTGCAACCCACAGTGCTGTGAGTGCCCATCCAGAGACAAAGGCACGTAAATCTAAACCAAGGGCAGAGACACACTATGAACTCCAAGTCAATAATGGCATTGCTTTTTCTGGAGCCTCGGCTGGATTCAGTTCAAACACAGCACTCCCAGCCTTCGAGGAGCTCAAATCTGGTTGTGCAGGTGAGTTCTTCTCTTTTCGTATCAGGCAAAATTTCCTCCTACGTCTTTACCTTTACATTGCCAGGCAGCTGGGCGTATGGGTCACCTCAAGAGAGTTTCTCCACTGTTCATGGCATCTAGAGGGGATAAAGATAAACTGACAGGCAGGTTAACCTATTTTCTGTCCTTCAGCCTTTGGGTTTCACTGCCCTGCAGCTTGGTACCTAAGCTCATGGGAAAATTTAACTTGAATTGCCAAGTCAAACTAATGAGCCTCAGGCTGAGGAAAGCCACCTCCACAGTCTCTGTCTCCCTTCCATCAGCAGCACTGTGGGAGAGAGCACTCCCATCAGCCACTGGCTTCAGCTGAGGAATTGGTATTTGGGCACTGCACAGATGGAGTACTGGGGTCACAGCTCCTGTTCTGTATCCCCACACCCCAGGTCACCATGAAGAGAGATGAGGTGCCCTCGCCATGCACAAGGCAAGGCAGATGCTTCACTCAGTCACTCTGATGCTTCTGCTCTTTCTCAGACACAGCCACACTGCCCCTGCCTGACAGCTTTCCTCAGCAAAAAACACATGATAGGAAGACACTGGGGCTTTTATGAGCCCTTCTTCTGTGCCCTAGCTAAATACACAGATGTTATAACATGAAAAACCCAAGTACTTGAATTCTTGCCCTTTCTTTAAGCAAAAAGAAGAGAGAGGTCTTCAGGAGAAAGGCTTCCACATCAATAAACAGAATAAAGATGCAAGCCCTTAAAGGAGCTCTTTCTCTAACAAAGGGCAAGTATTCAAAGCCTTGTGTTTTCCATGTTGCAACATCAAAATTTTCCTGGCAGGAAAAAATTCCCCACAACCCAAGACAAAACCCCCTCTTTCATGGTTGCAAAATCGCAGCAATTAAGGGAAGGGAAATACTGTACACACAAATAAAAGAATGAAAGTACAAATTTAACTTGAATTTTAATGCTCTCAATGATGCTACTGAAAGTCTAAATTAACAGAAAAGAGAAGAAAGCGAGCCACAAACCAACCCTTCTGACTGCAAGTCTGAAGTGACCCTTGATCACCCTCTGGCCTCCTGGCTGAGTTGATCCCAAGTTTCCAGAGGAGAAAAGCAGACAGTGTGCCCAGGGATGACTAGGAGCAAGAACCCTCAACAAAAAGGGATGCATGGGATAGACAGGTAGCAAGGGCAGAGAGAGTGTGGGGGAAGGAAAGGAGCTTGGTGTGACTGCTCAGGGGTGCACACCAGGCTGTGCAGGTCCAGCCCAGCTCAAGGGCACCCAGGGACTGGGGGGAGGTCTTGGGAAGAGAACTAGAAGACAAACTGAAGCTCAGGAGCAGAGAGACAACTTCTAGGCTGTGAGAGTTTCATCAAAATCATACCAGGGAAAGGAAAGGGAAGAGAAGAGAGACCACAGCTTCCTTTCATCCAACACAATTCCTTGTTTGGCCGGTACCAATTGGCACAGCCCTACTGACAGCTAAGAGTTCAGCTCAATTCCCCAGCAAGACCAAGCCATCTGCTTGTGGTCTCTTCATCTCCCTTTGCTTGCTACGTTTTTATCTCTGTGTGGTGTATGAGCCATAAGGAATTCTGAACCACTGGGAATTTTTTGCCACATTAAAATATTCCACTTTTGGTTTTATGATGAGATTAATAATTCCAGACTGGCATTTTGCAGCCATACCAAAAGAAATCCTCTGCTAGTTGCTAAATTAGCCTGCACACAGAAAGGAGTGTGCAAAATTAATCATAGCAACGCAACTGGAGCAAGAGCTAATCAAGGTAGATTAACCCTGGCTCCCACTTAATTCTGACCTCGTGTGTCCGTACAGCACCTGCGTGTGAGCGCATTTCACCAAGCACATCACTCTGCTGATTTCAGCACGACCAGCAGGGAATAAACCAAGATAACATATGCAGAGAAAATTGGAGGCTGATCCTAAAGCCTCATTAGAGTGGCAGCAACCAAAAATTTGGCTAGCCACAAATTGCCTGTGCATCTTTGATTCAGGTTAAGTGCTCTCTTCCACTCTACAACACTTGTCCTCCAAACACTGCATCCATGGTCTTCTAAAGCTGGCATAAGGTCAACAATAAAGTGGTTTTGTGTAGTGTTGGACTTGAACACAACAAACACAGGTCCCACGATCTTTTGGGAGGCACAGAACTATCATAGACAACTCTTTGGGGAGAAAAATAGACAGAAATGTGCCCAAGCCAAAGAATAAACAGATAAAAGAAGATTTTGAATGTAGGTTTTGCTCCAAGATGTAAAATGTGAAATAAAACCCTGTTCCATTTCAGTCTACTTTCAGTGAGAAATTTCAGTGAAGGAAAAAAATGCAAGTCAAACATTTCATCATGCTGCGAGTCAGTGCTGTTGAATAAATGTGGGTGGAGGTCTTCATGGAGGGAAGCCAAATGCTTTATGCAAGCTGGCTAGCAGAAGGGTTTTTTTACAACATAATGCTGGTGCAGTTACAAAATGCTTGAAATGCTTTGTACACAACTGCTCAGGCAACAGCCTGGAAAAGGATGGGCTGTTTCCCTTTTTTTAAAGTTGTTGGATGTCTATGTATTTGGCTTTTTAAAAATAATAACTGTTTCTAAAAACTTCAAAACTTATAGAGCCCCTCACACTATATCCTCACTTGGTTGTTCATGTTCCAAAAACAGTTCCTATTTTGGGGGTGGGCAGCTGCTTCTTCCCACCAAGCACCGCATGAAACGTCAGCTTGTAAAGGCTTTGGTCATAAAGAACAACTGGAAAGTCTAGGATTTATCATGATGCATCTTTACCCTTCCTATCATGTTTGTCCCTAATTTTACACCATAAGTGATTCATGTAACCGCAACAAGAGCAGCTGTCCCAGTATATGGTGACCTCTGAGAATGGCCTAGATCCAAAGCCTGTGACAGAGAGCTGAGGCAAACGACACGTGTGTTAGTCAGTCTTGGTGCCCTGTTTCTGCTGGGCAGATGGAAAAGGGTCACATCCTTTTTCGAGCAAGAACTCTGCCCTTCTTCCAAAATTCTGATTGTTCAGAATTGTTCAAAATCTCAAGTGGTAGGAAAGAGAAGCAGCTGCAGTTTCACTTCTTTGGCTGTGAAGCATCTGTGGGCACATAAACCCTGGAAGTCAGGGATTCCCAACATGCCATTCAAGGCCTCAGCTGAATTCAGTTCAGCCCAAGTGCAGCCACTAAGCTGCATCTGAGCAAAAGAAAGGCTTTTTCATTAAAACAAAGGGTTAAGCTTCTGCTTGTTGGAAAACAATTTCTTTCACCACTCCCACTCAGATCAGGTTTGGTTGGTTTTTGTGTTGTTGTTGTTTTTTCTGTTTTTTTTTTTGTCTAAACAAAAATTCCAAGTATTCAGTGAAAGATGCCTTTTCTACTTTTTAATAATTTGCAAAACCCAGGCTGTTTCAGCCAACACCAACATGTACAGCAGCTGTTACTGTTATATCAGAACATGGGGCATACCAGTGAAGATAAAGGTTGCTCATTTTAGAGGGCTGGATTCTGGATTAAAAATAATGAATTTAATTTACAGCAGGATTGGGTATTTCTTTTATACAGGACTGGCATTTTAAAAATAAGGGTGCATGTATACATTATGTGATGGTTAACTGGGAGAAGATATCTCTGATGCAGATGACAACAACAGTCATTTCAGCACCAATTTCACAAATACTCCCTCATATCAACTATTAACATATTCAAATGAA
The DNA here is from genome assembly GCA_013399875.1 of Gymnorhina tibicen. NCBI lineage: Eukaryota > Metazoa > Chordata > Aves > Passeriformes > Artamidae > Gymnorhina > Gymnorhina tibicen. Next base: position 2,894,066 of record VXAZ01007005.1, read on the forward strand.
CAAATGTTGGCAAGATTAACTTGTTTTGTTGTTTGCTGGTTTTGGTTTTTAATACTGAATAAAAGCTGTTCTTTTAAGGACTTAGTGGCCATTTGTGCTCACTAAATTATGTCTGATAAATCCTTAAGAGTGCAACTAAGATGTCAAGTTTCCAGATCAAGCTAATAGTCTTCACAGCAAACCCCACCAGCATCCACATTCCACCACTCATGACAATCCCCCAGCTTTCTGTCCCCACACACCAGTGACACTTATGCAGAGACACCAAAGATCTTGAGCGCCTTTTTGACAAGAGGGTGGAGGTAGAACTCAGCACAAGGGAGGCTAAATTTAGTTCAGTTATGTTAGTGGCCACATACATGAACTCGGGTAATTAAGGCACAAAATACTTGCTTGCTTTTATGTATTACCTAACTGTTACATAATGCAAAACAAAACTTACAACATTTAAGAGCACGATTCCCTTTATAGCTGTGGTTAGTCTGTCTCATGCAGCAGAAATGAACAAGCTGCAGCTTTAGGTAATACAGGGCTTTCTCCTTACCTGCTAATCAAGTCACTTTGGTTTGGGGTGGGGGTTTGGGTTGGTTTTTTTTTTGGGTTAGTTTTTTTGATGGTGTTGTTTTTGGGGTTTTTTTTTGTTGTGTTTCACTGTTGTTTTGTTTAAAAAAAAAAAAGGCAGTTTTTCTTTGAAGAACTGAAAACTCAGTTAAAACAGATCTCCAGCCTGGTACCCTACCCATATTTAAATGAAACAGGAAATTAAATATGAAAACATCACACCTGCACCTGAATGACTGGAGCTGAGAGCTGTAAAAATTCTTCACCATCAGTGGACAAGAGTTTTGATTAAATGTTCTTTCTGGCTATAACCCTCACTCAGTTACCCACTCACTGTTATTTCCCAGGGGACGAGCTCAACCACAATGAAGTATCATTAGCAACAGCCACCTGACAGTGCTGTAATTCACCCACTGCAGAAGCCTACTCCAAATGTCAATGAGGATCTGTAGGTTTTCACAGGCCTGCAAGAAACATTTCTGTGCAGAACTGGAACCAATGCAACTGGAAGCAGAAGCTTTGCTGGAGACCAGCTGCAGACCGTGCAGTGCAGCTCCAGTTCCTGCCAGCCCACAGCAGAGCAGGAGGGACACAGGCACACAACATGCTGAGGGAGACACTGAGGTCTGTTTGCAATTAGGCTCAGCTAGAAGGGAAAGGGGATCACGAGAATAGCTTGCTTACCATCAAGAATTGCCCACTGCCCGTCTATTTCCGTGTGCTTCAGGTAGGAGTCTTCAATAGTGGGGTCATAGTCTGGCACAAAAATCTTCTGGAAAAACTGAATGGTGAGAGCACTCTTCCCCACACCACCATCTCCAACAACCACCAGCTTGTATGTGGGGAGATTTTCGCTGGGAACGGCACTTGTAGCCATGCTTCCAGTGTGCTGAACCTGCTGGAGAAAGAGATCATCTCCAATCACTCACCAGCAATGAAAAGAGGGCAATATGCACAAGGCAGCTTTTACCTGCTGCCTAAGAAGTGAGAATGAAGGCAGCTCTGACATCCAAAATCCTTTTGGACACAGGAGTAGCAGCGCCAACCCTTCCCAATAGCTCTATTCCCACTCAGACCCAGCATTTAAAAGTGCAGACAACTCCACCACTGTGCCTTGTTTACTCCTGCCTTGTCTACAAGGATTGCTAACTGCCACCAAGTGCACATGCCACACATATGTCATTGAACACCTTTCCTGAAGGGGCTGGGTCCACATGGCAATGACAAAAATCACCCTGGCTCAGTGCACCTGTCAAGCTCCCAACAGTTTCCTGTTGCCAGTGACCAAATCCCATTGATAAGTCAGAGTTGTGCTATTCCTCACTGCTTAACCCAAGGTATAGCAAACATTAAATGGTGTGTAACATCCCGGGGCCAGATCTGCAGGCAGAACTGGCGGTGATGGATGAAACTGGAGTTAAAGGTCCAATCCTGGCTCTGCCAGCAGACAAAAATGCACTTAGCTGTTTTCTTCTCTCTCACTTTCAAGTTTGAGAAATAAAAACAAGAAGGCAGCAGGCCAGGAACAACAGGTGGTTTTCGTTTTGCCTTTTTTTAAAAAAAAACCCCAAACCTCAACCCTACCCTGGCAGGAAGGCTGGTGCCTGTGGCTGTGACACAGCCAGGAGAGCAGCTTCCCGGCAGCATGGTCACACCGCTCCCCTCACCTCAGAGCTGCCTCTTAAAAGAAAGGTGAAAAAAATTCACTGGCTGAAACTGGGCAATGGCACAGGTATGTGGAGAAAGGAGGAGAAGAGGCAGCCATTGCTGACTGGCCCATTTCAATAGTCAGCAGCAGAGACTGCTCGTTTAAGGAGAAGTCAGGCAGGAGGTTCTGTACATATAAGTGCCCTGCACCCCTCCATGAGCAGCAGCGATGCTGAGATCACAGAGGAAATAGGTGGCCATCTCCCCGATCTGAATGACCATTGCATTTTCTGGGAGGTCTTTCACACACTTAAAGAGAAAATAATAAAAAAAAAATCCATCATAATGGTAAGGCTCAAGACAAGGCAGTTGATTTTCTTGGTATCGGTTTTCTTGAAAAAACTGTTCAGTGCAGCAGCAGCTGTGGTAACACTTTCTGCAGGCACCTGCTCCCAGACATTCGGTTTTTGCTGGTGCCCTTTGGGCTGCAGGTGCTGGCTAGGCTCAGCACTGAGATGGGACCAGGACTGCTCTAAGGGAACCTGTTGGCTCCCCACCAACCTGTATCCCCACCAACCCACACAAGCTTTTGGAGGCTTTCCCAAGAATAATAGGGATTTCTTTTTCATTAAAAACACAACTAAATTTTTCATTCTCAGAAACCACCAAGCAAAGCTGATGAGCTCTGTGCCACAGCTGGGCCACAGAAGTTGATTGTGCTCTTGTCAAAAGACAAGAACATAATCCCCTAATCCAGGTTAGTTTCTGGTTTCTCTAGTCCCTTTCTCCAAAATCATTACTTCAGTTTAATCCAAAATATTGAACCATAAAAGCACTTTTGACCTGGCAAACTTGGGGGTCTCATGTTCTTTCAGTACACTGGAGATCCCACACCACCTTTAAGAAGAAAAGCCCATAAGGAGGAGACAGAGGATGGGATTGCTGAGTCTAAGAACAGCAAAGGTCTCTTGTCCAAGTTGAGACAAGCCAACATTTTCAGAGCAAGAAGAAGCATGATCAAGTCTGCTTGTTTCTAAACCACCTTTAGAGGAAATTCTTGAGAATAGCAAGAATTTCCACTGCAAGCAACAGCTGCTGGATGGGGAGAAGACCAAACCAGCTGAGATTTCAAATCATCTTACTGCATTTCCTCCCAACAACCCCAAGGAAAGTTTCTTAGCCCCATTTTTGAGTAAGCCACTTTCTCATATTTATGAGACCACACATCAATACATAGCAGGCTGGGCTGCAGAAAAACCTATGAATTTCAACTAAATGCCTCATTTTTGCTTGAAAGACCAAGTTTTATTTCTGTGTAATCCTTCTTGAGTCAGATTATCCTCACAGGCTTTTTGAGATACAGACCCTGGCTAAAGCTCTGCCCCTCCTTCCAACACATTTAATGACAATTTTTTGCTTCGCCCATGGCCAAGATTTCACCCCATCCTTCTTTACACGGTGGAGCAGCTCCAGCCAGGCAGAATGAAAGACTGATTGTTACTGACATGGTGGGGGACAGTCTGTGGATGTGAAAAACATACTCCGTTTGTGCACGATTTTTGACCTCCTCACAAAACCACAAGCTGCTGCTTGGCAACGAGCATTACATTTTCACTGACATTTTGTACCAGCCCTTTAACCCGCTCCTAAGAAGCCTCAAGCTTATCTTGCATGAAATGCTCCCCAAAGTACTAGGATAATGTTTAGCCCATTGTACAAACTGTGTCTCTGCCCAGCATGGCTTATCGGCTGAATCGGGGCATTCGCTTCCCGTTGTTTCCAGAAGTTTGGTCATGCTGTGTGTCTGAACCACCAGACTGAGTGTTAAATAGCCTGGGGAAAACAGCAAGAACTGAACTGAAAAAAAAAAAAAAATTAAAAAAGAAGTCAAGAACTGTAGGCTGGTTTGTTGAGCACAACTCCCCGTATTTAAGGTGATGCTAGCACAACAGATGAAAGCTGCTACTGAGTGTCAAAAGGCAGCAAGTTTAGATGTTTCTGCAGGATTGTTCCTACTACTCATGGAAACACTCCTCTTTCTACTGAGATGGCAGGTCCCATGCTCCAGCCACGCACAAACATAATGAAAACCCTCCAAAAGTCAAGCACTTCAGTCCCTCTACCCCTCCAGCTGCCCTGATAACCAAAGCAAGAAGACAACTCATGCCTTGACAAGATTATAACTTAACCAGCTCATGATTCAAACCTTTAAAACAACGTATATCATTTCCTGGAAAAGACTAAACACTCCTAAAGGTACACAGAGGTACAGGCAAGTGCACAACACTTGGGATGATTTTCACGTGTTTTTGGCAAGAGTACTGACACACTTCTCCTCAGATGGGAGCAAGAATAAGCGTGTTTGCTGTAGATCTGTCTGGGAAAAGTGAAGCACAAATGTTTTTATCTATTGTCTGAATACAAAGCAGCATGTGGTAATACACTAATAAGTTCTGATGATAATCATCTTACAATTTATACAGTTGTTTATTTTGAAGGAGCCAAGAGAAGGATCCATACCCTATGCTGACAAATGCTGTCACGGCTCTGGTTTAGTCACTGGAAGGGGCTGATTTATACAACCATCTTCATACGCACTGGCAAGGCTGGTGGCCTGAGAGCACAAGCCAGTAATGCTGAGACAGTCAGAAGTGTGGCTACTTCTGGGGTAGGTGGATGGGAAGAAAAAAGAAACACTGATCCAAGGGTGTCACTGAGGCTGAGCCTCCTCAGCAAAAAGTGGGTTTTTTTCCAGGAGGCAGAATAAACTGCATGAAACCCCGTTTACCTGTCTGGACATGGAGATGGAGTGGAAGGGCTGAGCTATCCCCTTGGAGCAGCCAAGTAACATAAAACCACCAGATCCAGCTTAGTTTGTATGACTGGCCCACAAAATGTAGGTAGTATATTTAATCCCCACCCCCATGACAAAACTTGCCCTGAATGCAGGTGGGTCTGATCTTAGCTTCTGAGCAGAGTTGTGGCCACATACGACAATAATAAAAAAATAAAATGGACCACAGATAGTTGATATTTGATGTGCTGGCACCCCTTTTGCTGGCTTCAGCTCTGCTGTCCTGTAGGCTGAGCTCCCAGGACAAGGCCATTACAGAAGGTCAGCAAGCTCAGAACCAAGCCCTGGATTTGTAGGGGAGGTTAGTGCAATTAAAGACACCGGCTCCCTGACTGAGAAGACCAGCATGACAGTGATTTACAGTCTCCATGGTAACATGCAACACAAATTGCTTAATTCTGTTATGAAACCTCCAGAAAAAGCTACAGCAGGGCCTGTGTGGGAACTACCAAGCTCCCTCCTCCTCTGCTGCAGCTCTCCAAAGCAGACAGCTTTAGGGAGCCTATGTCCACGTCAGCACTACGCTGAGCTTTAGCACATACTAATGTATAAGCATGGATGCTGATGATTCCATCAGCCCATGGCCAAGGCAATTTTCCTGTCATCAGCTTGTTTTGGTCCATGGCTCTTCACCCGTGGCCTGCCAGAGCTCTGCATACCTGAGGACACCAGTCTCACCTGAGGCTGAGGAAGACAATCAGCCACCGAAGCTGCCAACTACTCCTACGGTTGCAATTAAGAACTCTTCCTCTACCCACGGCTCACTCGATTATGCCCTTTTACCCGGCCACTTTGTAAGCATTAGCAGCTCCATGCAGTGCCTGCAGGGCTGAAACTCCACAAAATCTGAACACTTCCCTCTCTGTTCCTCTTGCAGACTGCCGGCTGCAGCCACACAACCACCACGACACACCCAGAGACGCTAGCCAGGTACGAAAATAGTTCAGCCCAATGTGTTGTAGGCAATCCCTTGGGCTGGGAACCACTGAGAATCCTTGAAAGACAGGACATGCCCTTTGAGGAGGCTGCTGTTCCCTTGAGTCATGCTGATCAGGACTGAATGAACTTCAGGAATTTCTCCCTCAAGTAGACATGACCATGTCCCAAGCCTTCAAGAGCCAAAGGACTCTTTGGTGTATGAAAAACCACTGCCAATTATTATTAAATAAAGATGATTAACTCTTAGCCAAGTTTCCTCCAGTCTTTCAGATTTCTTTCCCAGTCAATACCTCAAATAGGACAAACTGAACAAGACCCGGACTGTGTTCCAGTCTTCAGTAGGAAGTCAGCATGGAACAGATCTGTCACATGGGAAGCCAGAGTCTGATGCCCTTTGTAGTTCTGCAATCACATTTTTCAAAACCCAAGTGAAATTTCAACTCTCTGAGGTTTTCTAAGAAGGTGGATTCTAACAGGTGCTCTCAACTCCCATCAGCTTCCAGATCTGATGGAGCCCAGCACCTGGTAAGACCTGCACAGGAAATTACAGGCATTTCCTTTTGGAGCAGTGATCAAAGCACTATCAGATTGCTACTAAAAGGAAGAAAAAAAAAGAAAGTCTTAAACCAACTGTTGTTTAAAAATAAAATCCTCTGCCACGCAATAAAGAGCTGCAATTGGCTGGGCTTTGAATGTGGGGGAATGTAACTGTGGGTCCTGGAAGGGGCCTCATCAATTCTCCTCCTGTGCGAAAAGATTCTGTGCCCCGAGTGCTGTGTTCCCTGAACTCCTCACTGGTTTCCTGTGCCAGCCAGACCTTTTCTCCCTTTCAACCCAAAACTGCATCGCCTCCCCCACCACACAGATGCTGCTCAGATTTACTGTAAGAGAAAGAAAACGCACCGGGGGAGTAATGAAGCACTTGAGATTCACACAAAAGGCAGCTAAAGGCAGTAGCTGCCTGATGAATTCTTGGTAGTTATTTCAGGAAACACAGAATTATAGCCTGAACAAATAATAATAATAAAAAGCCACGTCATTGGAAATGGCTTAGGTAGTAGGCAGCCCCCCCACCCTCCCCCTCTGCAAATCCCCAAGTGATGTAAGGAGGAGCCCTTGCTGTAGAACTGAGCAGCAGCTTTCCCGTGGCCAGGCTGGGTTCAGGGACTCACTTGTTTTTACTGGGAAGCATGTGCTTGTTGGTGCCCCAATCTGTAAGTGCAGCACAGCATGAGTCAATCATATTGACAAATGTCATCCAAAACCAACCCTGCTTCCCTCTCCCAGCTCCTCCTCCACCTCCCACCACAACTCCATTAATCTTCAGCCTGTTTCCCTTGGTGACGTAGTGCCCTTTTCAAAATACGTAAGAGGAGCTCTGTCACTCTGACAGGCCAACAGTCAGGTGCAGAAGCCAGATTGTTTTTTTCATTATTATTATTAAAAACAACACTTCAGTGAGATTTGGGTCATTTGTAGTTACAGCTCTGCCACTACCAGTTCTGTAGAAGAATCCAGTTATGCGACAAGAAAGCAGCTACACAAGATCCATTCCTGTATCTCTTAAGAGCTCAAATAAAACTGCATGGTTGCCAGTTTAGGAGTGTCCACTGGAGGCTGATCCAAGCCTTTCGCCAAGGTATGAAATGAGAGCATCCTACTCGGTAACTGGGGCCTGGCTCAGCTACTCTTACTTCCATTACTTCTTGTGTGTTTAAATCCACCATCCCTTTCCTTACTCATTTATTTCCAAAGCTCTGAGGAGACACCAGGGGATGACAGATTCCTATATTACTCTTGCAAATTCTTTGCTAGTGAGGCCAGGAATGCTTCTCCTATGTTATCATGGAACCAATGAAGCTGACCTGAACATACTGTAGCAAAAAAGCAGATAGCCAAGATGTTCCCCTGCCCTGCCCAGCCAGAGATAACACAGCAAGAACAAATTTACAGTGGAGGAAGTGGCTTCGAATTCCAATAGCTGCCCTTCCTGCTCGCACAATCCCTGGAAATGGGCAGCTTCCCTCCTACACATCCCAGCCTGCTGACACACCAGCAAAAAAGACCCTAAATTCACTGACGTGGGTGGTTTTGCTGCTCTTTATACTGCTCAGTGAGGTTTCTGAAGCAATAGCCCAGTGCTTCAGGAACACCCTGTTTGCAGCCCAGATGTTCTGCTGCCTGCATGCAGCCAGATGTGCACGGCACAGCCTTCCCAGCCTCAGCCAGCATCACCTTGGGCAGGTGGAAGTGGTCCAGGCAACGAATTCATGTGCTGCAGCATGGAGCTGTGAGGGGATCCTAAGCAGCACTAAGGACTGCCCAGCATGGACCTCCCCACAGCTCCACCCTGCCTTCCCCACATCAGTCCCAAAGCCCCTGCCAAAACAAGGGGTGCATTCCACCCCTCTGCCCAGCTCCTTGATGGCCCATTGCCCTGCAGCCTTATGGGCACCATGCTGTCCATGCATGGCTGAGCCAAGGCGCAGACTTCATGGCACCTATGGATGCTTTGGAGATGATTAATGGGTAGAAAGGGTACAGGGCCATCTCATTCCAGTCACCCTTCTGCAAATCAATCAATGCATTTGGCTCCAAGTTTGTCTTCCAGTCAGGCTCAATTCGGTATTTAATGCTTTTTACATCTCCAGTGTTGCTACCGGATGTCTTTCAGGATGTAAATGGCTTTTTAAAGACTCCCTTCCCTCCTGGCAAACACACTTTGCATCTCTTAGACAGCTGCAAAGAACTGAAGGCTGTGAATTTCCTTGGTAATAGCATTTCCACTAGGGGATGGGTGAATCCTATCAAGTCCAAGAGACAGATGAAGGAAGGTGAGGAGAGTGGGGATCTCCAGGCTATTTCCAAAATCTGTCCTCTACCTACAAATCTTTTCCAAAACTTGACTCATGGCTATGTCCTTCCTAGGCAAAGACTCATGTCTATGTCCTTCCTAGGCAGAAAGACTATTGTTGTACATATCCTATGGAAAAACAGACACATTGGCTGTTCACCCTGCATCAGAGTGTTCCCTGACATTATCTGCGAGCTATGGGGCAGCACTGATGTTTCTGCAATACTTCTACATCCCAAGGCACAGGGCAGGATGAGCACGTAGGGCTCTCTGTAAATTTTCCCAGGGTCTTGGATCAAGGACAACCCTCCTGGTTCCCCACAACACACCTAATACTCACTTACAGGTACAGAAGAACAGAGAGTATGCTGGTCTGTAATGCTGGAGCTTCCGTAGAGCTTCACCAGCATAGACTCCAGAAGATGAAGGAACATCTATCTCCCAAATTTACCCAAATAGGCACTTGGCCTATTTTACTTAGAATTTAATGACGCTAAATCCCAGAACTGTGTGGAAGGCTATTCCAGGCATTTCCCAGGTCCATGTCATTACTCTGTCACTTGGAAGACTCCAAGATCTCATCACTGGGCCCAGACCCGTAACAGTAATTTTTTCCAGGCTCGTTACAGTGTCTGCCAAGAGCATAAGCCTCTTATTTATGTACAGCATGCTGGGGAGGTGACTCCATACTTGGCAAATCCAACTGCTTGTCTCAAAGAGGAGGGTGGGCAGAACTCGGGGTTGGGTACAGGGATGAGGAGTGGAATGGGGGGTGTATGCACAGCCCCCTCCTCTGCCTCACACATGGTGATGCAGGGTTTTGCAAAGCCACAGCATTCCAGTGAACCTGCCTGAGGACAGGGTGCACGTACACTGCCAGCATCCCAGCCATGTGCCAGGCCAGCCCTGCTGCCTCTTCCTAGCCCCTCTCTTTGGCAAACCCCTTGGCTGTCAGCTCTTTCCCTGCTATTGTCCTTCTGCTCTGTGCCAGCCTGGACAAGCCATCCTGGTGGCAAACACACACCTTGACGCTCAAACCAGTGGGCAACTGGCCAAACCACCCCTGAGGAACAGTTTGCCCTTGCGTGACTCAAGTCCACTCTCCTATCAAGTGCTTTCACCCTGCCAGCACTGGAGAGAAGCATCCCATAAGAATAGCTCCTCGGAAGAGAGGCACCAGGGTCCCAGCTGGTGCTGCTCAGTACCTGCACTTTGTTGCTGAATGCCCAAGTTACGTCTCAGGTGTCATGAGTGGATGAATCCATAGAGTAGCAGTTGAAAATCAACACATCTTTGAAAACACCCTATAAGTCAGCTGACCCAACTTTAGATCCCTGTGGCCGCCCCTCACCCCCCAGTTTCAGCAGAGATCTACATCAGGATACCCTAAGTCTGGTTCCTTCTACACTCAGCCTAAGTTCTCTGGCTTGACTCCTAAGTCATTCAACTTGCAGCCGCGTGGGAGGGTATATATGTACATTCATTAACACTTCCATTATGCCCCGTGGTTTGGCAGGTGGTGGTGCATTATGGATTTAAACAGTGCCAGCAAGCGAATCTACAGCACTTCACTGGATTAGCATGCTATGGGAAATCATACCTCAAAAGTGTTTTGCACTCTCGTGAAGCAGCTCCAATGAACAAGGCAACAGCAGGGCTCCAACAACCACTACGCTGTGCAATCACATCAGAAATTCACCCACAACTTCAGGGAAAGATAAACCCCCTCAAAACTCAATTACCATTTGGTGGAGAAAAAAATAAAAAGAAGAAAAAGAAAAGAAAAAAGCAACAGCAGATTCTCTTGCCAGTTAAAAGAAAAGAGAGAGGCACGCCCACCACTGCCACAAAGCATCTTTCACACACACCAAACAATAACATCTGCTTTTGCCCTATAAACTGTTTTCACATGGGAGAAATGCACCACACCTGGTTATACTAATTTCAGAAGTCAGCTTTCAAGGTACTCAGCCTCCCAGCACCCCACGCCCAACATGAAGCCTCCTTCTGTCTTATCATCAGGCTGACACTGACAGATTTGCAGAAAATGCACAGTCAGATTCCCTGAGAGGATGCTGTCCCAGAGGGATGAGATGGTCTGGGCTACAGAGCAATACAGTGAACACACCACTGAGTCTTGGCAAAGAGGCAGGTAAGGACAAGAGGCTAAAGCATTGGTTAAACACTGGTATCACCACACTGCTCGTCATTTTCTGGGGCTGGACCACACTCACCTTTCCTTAACCGTGAGTGGTACTGCAGTGCCATTGTACACTGCAGCTGTACCTGCACTGGTACAGAGCTCCTGCAAGTGTACAGCACTTGTGCTTTACCTGAGCAGTGGGAAGGGTCACTTCACAGGTAAGACCACGCATGAACCAAATAAAGCAAAGTAACTGGACAATGTTTCTGAGTCTAGACTATTGAGGTAAACCAAGAGCTGCCTTCAAAGATGAATCCCTGGCCCTTGATTAGCTCTTCCAGATCATCACTTTGGTTCAATTACTCTGCTCTCCTTCTCCTGTTGGACCACGTTTCCTTGCTCAGGTCCTTCTGAGTTTCAATCTCCTACAGACCTTGGCTGAGAAGTTCCAAAGAAATGTTTAGGTTTGTCATAAGACCCATTTTTAACTTTCATCCACCACACAGCTCTGAAGTACAGCTACCCTGCTGCAGAGTTGTAAACAAGTCAAGACACCAAGGTCTCTTCTCAAAAACAGTGGGATGCAGCATTTTGTTGCTCTAGCCTTAGGGCAGATCTCATATGCCATTCCTATGCCTGCACAGTGCCATTATTTTTAAACACCAAACAAAGAGATTATGGATTAAGCCTTAGTCTTGGCAATTCAGGTATATCTCTCATTTGCGTCATATTTTACATACCAGACTCACAGAAACAGCAAAAAATTTAGATTTGGCCCTTCTTTGTACTGCAGGGTTCCCTGCAAGGGACATTGACCCTTATATGGGGTTATTCTCTTATGCTTCAGCACCTTCAATGACACTTCAGACATAAAATTTTAAATAAAACACAACTATAGATATTGTTTTTTTAAATCAGCCGAGTGAGTTATAATACAACATGGTATGATTTAACCTGATGGCATCTTGACACATCTCTGCATATAAAAATATCTCTATTAAAAGCACAGATAGAAACAGCATGGATGACAGCCACTTGAAAAAAAAATAAAATAAATAAAGCCCCAAAGCATTAAGGCCTGGTAAGGGACAAGATTACTTTCATCCTGCCACAGCATGTTTCAATTTAACCACTGCATCTCTCAGCACTTTTGGTTCATATTCTTTTACCACACAGAGACAAAAGTTTGGTAGACGCCCAGCCTTAGGAAGGGGAAATGGTATTTTGGGTCACCAGTTCCACCCACGGTGTCCACCCACCCCTCCACTCACCAAGGCTTTTGAAGTGCACCAGTCCCAAACAGGAGCCAGAATACATTAGCCTGGGGTCAGGAGGGCTTGGAGAGCCTGAGGTTGGGAGACATTTGAGAAGTTTTTGGGGCCAAGTGGCTTTGTCAGCAAGTCCCTTGCCTCCCGCTACCCACGAGGACACCCTGCCCAGGGCTGCTGGCACATCTGCCCCAACCATGGACACTAGCAGGCATTTCCTCAGCCCTTCTGTCGTTGCCTTGAAGGTGGCAGACCTCCAATCGCTGCCCAAGTTCAGCAGTTCTTCACTGCTCTGGCTGAGACAACTCCTCTTTGTCCCTGCCTACCTCTCAGCTATGCCAGTCCACCTTCCTGAGGCTTCCCAAGCCCACATGGACTGCAGCTACTGTTACTTTGCTCTATTCTCTTTTACCCCAAACCAGAGAACTGCTCCCAGTGTTTTGTGCAGCAGAAGGATTTATTCTGATGCTGCACAAAACCAAACAGATGCTTCGACACAGGATATGCCTGAAAACACAATTTTTCTGCTTTGCTTCGACAGCCTGGCATTTATTTCCATATTCTTGCGAGATTGGTATGTAAACAACAGAGAGTAACTTGCTGTGCTCAGGAGACCTTAAAATAAGAGTCCTATTTTCCTGTCCTCCTGGATCCAGCAAGTCATCCTCCTGAGGTTCAAAGAGTTTCTGGAACTCATAATTTAAAAATTTACGGAATAAAAATGGGGTTGCTGGAGATCTTTACCAACAGAAAAGTAGATTGAAACTGTTCTGTTATTTAATAATTCAAATCCCAGTTGCCTAATTAAACAGGCTTGCTACACTGCAAAAAGAATAAGGAATTATATATTCTCTTAGCTAACTCTGACGATTAACATGAAAGCCTCTTCATGCTCCACAGGAGTTCAGTCCAAGCCAAACTTTTGAAGACAGACTCAATACGCCACAAGTAGATCTCATGTAACAAAACCCTTGCTGCTCACAGGACCAGGGTGATGCAGCAGCTTGTCAGCATCTTTGTGCTTCATGGAGCTGTTCTGCAGGATGCACAGGGGAAGCGATGCCCAGCAGAGCATTTTAACAGAGCATTCAGTATCTCTTTGGACCTGCCCAAACCTCAAGAAAAGCAAATGATCGGCCCAGTTCCTCATGCCTGACATATTCCCTGCTTGCAGATTAGATCTGAAAGCATCCACAGCATGTGGAGGAAACAGAAGTCTCTCTCAAAGCACTCTGCCCTTGAGCTACAGAATATTTTCTTAGGGAAGTGCTGCAAGTACTCATTCAAGTCCACCTCATTGCTACAGCTCATCACAACCTTCGGACTTTCTAACTCAGAGCTACGATCCTTCCCCAGCTACCACCAAGGTCTCTTCAGGTGGCAGTGAAGTGCAGAGTGGACTCGGGCAATACCTGCCTTGTTCTCCAAGGGCAGCTGGGTCAGATGCAGGCAGGTACCTTAACAGCGAGATCATGCTCTATTCTGAGAGCTACAACGGCAGTGCTTGACCTCGCACTGTTGCACAAAAACAATTCACAACAGCTGAGGGTTTTTCCAGAGCACTGGGGCATGTCTCCTCCTGTTCCAAGGTTAGTTAGGGATTCTTGTCCCCACAAAACACCAGCAGCCACCAAGCCAGCCTCAGTCTGCAACTGCAGCTCAGCAGCAAGCACTACCAAGCCAAAGAGATTCCTTCAGTGATCTCCCCCCTCCCAGTTCATCACCCCACAGCACAAGCTCTGTGAATGCCCTTCATGACTCTTTCCGGGATTGAGTGCTTGGTACTGAATAACCTTTTTCCAAGAGTCCTGCTTTATAGATAGATGTTCCCCACACAGCAAGTGTTGCACTTAGGCGGGTGACACCAATACTTCCATAGCAAGTATTACACAAGACATCAGCTACATATTTTCTGAAGATCACAATCTCTACTAAACTGCCAGCTGTCTATGCAGACCACTCAAGAGCTATCTGGGTATGCTAAGTACAGATGACAGACCTGATAACAGCATCTGGATGTGTCCAAGAGATTAAATTCCATCTGCATCCTGTTACTTTTGTCATTTTGTACCCCTTCAGAGTCTGTTTCAACAACCAACTGGTAAAGAGCCTGTATCACAGGCCTGTATCACAGATTTACAGAAAAAAATCCTTTAAATGCTTTTTTGAAGTCACCAGGAACCTGAAGACATGCTACAGTGGGTGTTTTAGTAGTTCTTTAAGTGGGAAGGCCAGTTCAAGAAAAAAGTGGATGTGATTCCCACTACACTGATGTCCATTAACATCCTTTTAATGTGGGTTGGGTGGGTCTTTGTTCCAGCTATTGCCCATCAGACTCACCATGAGGCTTAGGGCTTCCAGCAATGCAAAGAGCAGATTCCTATTCAAAAGCTTTTCAACCCCTTTTATATTTGCAAGATGAGCAAGTATTTATTTCCATAAACCAGAGCATGCCTTGCACTGGAAAACAGAACAGGCTGCAATAGTGTACCACTCAAAACTATGTCAAAGGAAGCTTAAACATATTCGTTTTCATACTGATATGACCAATTCTTAAAAAAAAAAACAACCAAAACAAATCACAAGAAAACAAAATTAAAAAGTCCAATAAAGCTGAAGATTTCACTTTAATTATTATTTTCTGCTCACTTCAAAAACTCCTCCTTCCAATAAGTGCATAAGGAACTGCAGAGCCTCTTGCTGTTGCCAAATTTGCATTTTTCAGACACATGGCGCTGTCAGGGTTTGTTCACAGAGTCCATCTCCATACTCAATTGTTGGCTCACCCAGCAGTGAAATCCTGATCCCAGTCCTTCCTATAGCTGTGACAGGAGCTGAGGCATGTTGGCAAGCAGACACTTGGAAAGCTGAATTCACTGGCACACTCAATTAGATCACAATTTCATTAAAGAACTTCTAAATAAAACAAACTCTAACATTTGCACTTCATAATTAAGTGGAAGCCAACCGAATTAGTGTCAAGATATGCCATAAGTGAAAGTATCTGAACCCTGGCATCCCTTTGTCCCTATGCGCTCTGAAAGGAAAGCTCCAGCAGCTTGTACCACAGCAGACACCGACATTACGTCTCCTTGGGACTGCAGCTCCTGCGGAGGAGCAGCGGAAGCCGAGACGTGCCAGGCTCTGCCTGCTCCCACTCAGGGTGCAGGTACCCATTCCTATGGTGCTGCAGGCACGGCCTGGGAGGCACAGCAACATCTCCGCCCTGGCAGCGACCCAGGAGTGACTTCCCAGTGGCAGAGCAATAACCGCTGGGAGCAAGTCAAGCTCCTGCCCGAGCCCAGGGAAGTCGGCAGCACTGAGTGCTCCTGGGTTTCCCAAGAGGAATATATCCCTGTAACCCACACACAGTACATGACACGGGCCCTGAGAGAGGCACAGCATGACTTACAGCTGACTTCAGCAGGCTTTAGTTTGATCCGTAAATCCTCTAGACACTTCACAGGAATGTTGCTCAACTCCCGCTGCCTTCAGCCTCACAAGAGGTAGACATAAATACTTAGCATTAGCATAGCTCCCCATGACTCATTTTTTCTCCTTTTTAAATATAGCATCCTATAAATGTGGATACATTCTGAGCAATAAAACTTACATTGTTACTGTTCATCATGCAACCATAACAAAAAAATCCTCCTGCCAGCTTTGGACAGCTTCTTCCACCAAACCCAAAACACTGGTGACCCTCACAAGGCAGAGATGTAGTAGTGGAGGCTGTGCTCCATCAGGGAACCCAGGCAGCACAGGGACACAGCACTGTGGCAGCAAATGTGGAGCTGGGCAGAAGGCTCCATTATCAACCCAGCCACTCATATCAACTTTATTAAGAAGAGCAGAGCTGGCTCTGGGTACAGGAAGAGGAGGGATTTGCCCAGAGGAACAGTTTCAGTAGCTGAGAAGCAGCCTGTGCCAGCCTTGGGGAAGCCACTCACTGAAGAACTGGTGGTGGTGGCATCTCTAGCTGGGGGATGCTCCCCATTCTTCATGTTCCCCCAGACATATATCACCTCTCTCCCTCCATCACCAGGCTTGAACTTTCTTCCTTAGAAAAGCCAAACCCAAATTGTCTAGCCAAGCAAAAGCCACAAGCTGCTTCAGAAGCACCGAGGAAGAACCATGGGAAGTGGAAAAGCATGAACCAGAGCTTGTTGATTTTCATGGGAATTGAGACCCAGTTTCAGCACCCTCCTGTCTGTCCTGCTGCAGACTTTCTTCTGTGATCAATCCTCCATGCTGTGTTTAGCTTTACTGAATACTTCAGTTCCCCAGCTGTACAAGTGAGATAAATAGCAGGTCCCTATCTCACAGGTATGTTGCAAAATAAATAGATTTTGCATTACAAGTGTTACAGGAATGCTTTAAAAATTGCACAAGTATCAAGACTAATCCATCACTGCTCAAAAAGAACCCTAGGACTGATAGCAAATTAAAATCTTACCTACACAAACAGAGTATGCAAGACTGTTTTCTTAGTTTATCTGTTTCTTCTGATAACCACGTTTGCCCCAGTGACTTGAACTGTTCCAGTCACAAGCTGTTTGAATTCAGTGCACCAAATCCTGTCTGGAGAAATACATGCTTTGCTCTGTCTACAACAGCTGAGACATCAGTCATCCACTCAGCTGTCCTAAAGACAGAGCTGAAAATACATGCTCATATCCATCCCACTGTCAGGTGACTGAAAAGTACATTTTTACCTCTTGGACCTCTCTAGTAAGATTACCCATGAGAATTTATTTACCACAGTATTTTTCTAATTGTTTCTCCAACATTCTTATTTAATATCTGAGATGAGTGGAGTGGCAGAGCTGCCACTCTCATCCTACAAACGGGAATTTAAAGACAAGATAAACAGAAGCCTTTGCTTAAAACTTCCAGGAGTACGTGTAGCTTAAAAAGCTAATTCCTATTTAAAATAATGACTAAGACTCTGAGGAATCTAACTCCCAAAGTCACACAGGTAGTTTTGAATATGTTACCCTTTCAGAGTAATTATGCCATCAAAGTTCCAGTCAAAAGCTGATGAGCGTTACTAATATATGCTGATGAGAGAGCCTGAACGTGAAAGACCTTCTTGGTTTATTTACACTCCGGTAAATCAGAAAGCACACCAAGACTTATTTTCACATACAAGAGTAACAGACCTGACCACAGGGGACACTTAAGGAGGTTAACCCACAGCCCAGGGAGTAGATTTGCTGTAAACTGGCTGCAGACTGATGCATTTGTACTTGTTTTCACTGGAGATGGTGGAAACTTGGAGAAGCTGTTTGGACTTCAGTGGACTAGTACCAGTCACTACGTAAACCAGTGGTCTAGCCCACTACCTGAATCATTACAAGTCACCATTCAGATGCAAAATAGTCCCCAGGAAGTCCTCAGTGACATTCATCTCTAGACCAAAAACTAGGCAAATGCAGTCAAGAGCTGGGATGAAGAAAGAATAAACCATTTTTACCACCCTGCGTAAAGTCATCTGTTTGGTACAACATTCTTTCCAGAAGCAGACCTTCTCAAAGAGAAGGCAAGGCAGGCATTATGTTATTTGGGAGAAGGTGAAGGAGTGCCTGGAACTTTTTAAGCTTCTCTATAGTAGAAGAAAAAAGTACAAGAAAGCAGTTAAAGATTTTAATCTTGAGCCTATCAATGTCAAACAAATTCTGAGTCAAACAAAATTTAGCCAAAAATTAATGAATAAGTTGTACAAGCATGGAGCATTTCTGCTGGTCAGTTCTGGCCAGAAGAGAAGCAGCAGGAAGGGGAATCCCATTCAAGAGTGTCTCAGATGCCTTCTGAAGTATCTCAGCTATATTTATGGTCCCAACAGACCCCACAAAGAAGTAACTTCTACTACCCCATTTTAGAAAGAAGAAAAGTGGACTCAGTGAGAGGCAGATTCATTCATACCTGTAAGAGTTGCTGACCTCAGTCTACCAACCTTTGGCCAGTCTGTAACAGATAAAGTACTTGGGGACATGTTTCCCATCCCTTCACCTAGTTGCAGCAATTATGTTTCATCTGAGAGACCAGCCCATCTGACTGTGCAACACTAAGCACCACTCACTGAAAAAGCAGTGTCTGAAGCAGCAAAATTGCAGGAGAGTCAGTATTGAGTACCATAAATACTACAAGTAGAACAAACTACTTAAAAATATTGTTAACCTCCCCCAACCCTGTCCCTAGCCCTTCCTTCAATCATTATTTCAGGAGACATATTTTTATACAATTATTTCGTTATCTAATGGCAAACTGGCTGCCTGTTCTATCTCTGTGCAAGATTTCCATACATATTACTCCTCCGCTGACATTTTCTCACACATACACGTGCACGGATCAGCAATTGCTCCACTGCATTCTCAAACAGAGAATAAAAGAGTCATAAATCTCAAAAAAATGAGTATGCCAAAAAATTCAGCATCTGAAGTTACAGCTGTTCATTTCTGCTCTCTGTTCAGAAAGAGCCAGTCGTGGCTTATTGCAGATGTTACTGAAGTAGATGGAGTTGCTCTAGATTTACTTTGGATACAAACACTCAGGATGTGACCCACTGGAGCACTGAAACTTTGTTTCCCCATGGAGAAAAATACAGCCAGTGACATTCAGGTAGAACAGGAAGGTTATTCTCCCCTCCCCAATAAGTATCTTCTTTCAAGCACCCCTGTAAGCAACAACAGGAGAAAGAAGCAACTCCACCAAGGAGTGGGCTAATGTTCCTCCCATCTGCCAGTCCCACGCTCATTCTGTTTTCACTTGGACCAAATCCTCCCAACCCCTTCTGCTTTATACTTCATTAAACTTGAGTGCTTCACACAACAAAAATAATGTCATCTGTCTTTGAAAGGTCACTTTCAAGGCACATTTCCATATCTGTTAACACCACTTCTCATCCTCAGCCCTGCCTTGGAAGCCTGAAAATTAATTCCCTATTTTTCGTATGGAATCTGTCCCCTGAACCCTGATTTACTTATTTATGACAGTAAAAGCTTATGCAAACACCACCACCATGCAAAAACACTCCCCTCTTTGTTCCTGTGGATTTATGTTAATATTCCCCACCTCCAGAGACTGAAGTACTCCCTGCATTGAGAGCTGCACATTCCCATACCGAGGCACAATCCCTCCTAACTTCACCTGTGCAGGTAAGAGAGGTAAAGGGACGAGCAGTCACGGAGAAGTTACAATGCCGAGGCAAAAGCAGCTTCACAAAGTGTAGGGGCACTGCTCTGCACTAGAGGCCCTGCATGGCTCCAAAAGCTGAGCAAGCCTGAAGCAAGGAGCCACCAGAAGTGACAGCTTGGCTGAAACAGTGACAAACAAATAAACCAGGCCAAACCAAATTATTAAGAGTGGTCAAGCTGAAGTCTGGAGCCTAGAACTTTTACAGGGCACACTGATTAATCCTAATGAACTGGCTCACCTGAAGCCAGCAGGTCAGTAGGGATGCCAGGCTTGGCAGCTGTGGGTAGAGGTTCTTGGCTTGAACCCAACCACAAAAAATACTTCACACCCAAGGAAGGAAGATAAAAGTGAAAGGGCAGAAATGAATGAAGCTGAACAGTTTTCCTCAAGGAGCCCTCTAGAATTAAGAGAAGGGAGTAGAGTTTCTGCCCCAATACTGTGAGCCCTGAAACACCACTAGGAGCACATGGTGCAGCTAATGGGCCATGGAGGTCTTGGGTACAGGACACTGCAGTTAAAGAAGAGCCCTAAGAAACCACAGCACGATGTCACCAATAATGAATCATCACATCCATTTTTCCTATATGCACCTGCCTTACGTTGCCTTTGCCAATGACAACACCAGCTCATGTACAGGACTCATCCTCCTCCTTCCAGTCCCCAAATGCCATGTCTCCACCAGTGCCAAAAAATGTGTGGAGAGAAGGAAGAAAGTCCTCTCTAACAACCTTCTGATACAATGTTATTCCTCCCTACTGTTAGCCTCAGTCCCAGTTTAAGAAAAAACCATCCAATGCAACACATACCAAAAACTCCCCCCATGAAGAAGACAAGTTTAGTTTCTGCAATTCTTAGTTCCTCCGCAAAAAATTTTGAGCTTGTGAAAATACCCACCAAAAACTTCAATAAATACAACTGCCTCCCACATCATTTCTGAAAAGAGGTGCTGGGCCAGCGCTGACCCTAGTGCAGCTGCTCCAGTTCAGGAGTGATGCTGGTGGGGTGTTTGGCCCTCTGCAATCTGGGCTATGCACTCTATCATACTGGATATCTTCTGGAACAGAAGAGCAAAATCAAAGAAAAACAAATTGATGCAGAACTATATTATGAAGCAATTCATACCTATTTTCTATATACACTATTATTTTTAAGGAGATGCTGTCAGCTTTGTGTTTTCAGACTCAAGTATCTAGAAAGAAATCTTACCTCTCTTAGGCAGTCCAAAACTCTACTACAGAGAGGTGTTTTTCTTTAAAGCTATTATTTCATAATTTCCTTGCCACACCCCCTGTTCTTTTTCTTATCTTTCTCCTAGTCTTTCTTAAATTAATAGACCCTGTTTTTGCAAATCTATTTTTACAGATTCAGAGCAAGAGACAAGAACCTTTCATTAAGAAAAATGACAATTTTAAGCCTTTGAAATGCATCTCTCTTGTGCAGAAAGAGCCTAAGCTAACCAGATAATTTCAGAGTGAAAATTCAAAAAGCACATCTATAGCTGGTACGACTATAAAGTTGATTCACTTTTCTTAATATCAACCCTCGTATGAACAACAGTTTCCAGGTAAGACATACATAAACATTTCCAGTCAATAGCATCCCTTTAAGCCTGCCAGTAAAATCCAGACTTAGATGATTTAGGCTGCCTGAGGAGTTGGTGGCTTAGATTTTCATATTTCCCTGACATTACTGGAGAACAGTGCCAGCTGACAGTGCTGAAGGGCTGCAGTTCCCTGTGCTGGGAAAAAGCCTCACACCGGGGTCAGGACTCCCCTGAGCACTTTGCTCTTCTAAGAAAAGCCCTGTCTCCAGTCCAACCTGCCCGTGTGAAGTCCCAGTTTGTTGCACGACGTGATCAGCTCGACAGGGAGGGTCCCTAGAGCAGGAGTGCAGAATGCTTGAGACTGATCCACCCGAGGTCTAACACTTAACTTGCTTCTCAGCTTGCAGCCAGCGTGGCTTTATCTTAGTTTCTCCGTCTAGGAAGCAGGGCTTTATACGCTGTTTCTAGGGCTCTTAAGCCATTGATTAAAACAAATAAACAAACAAAAACCCTACAAGTTTTCTTTCTAATCCTCAGCAATCCAAATCACAAGATCTGAAAAATCCTTGTCCTATCTGTGGTTCAGTTAGTTTTCTTGAAGCAGAGAGTAAAAAAGCAAAGTAAAAGTAAAGTAAAACTAGAAGAAAAAAACTCCCAACCCGTACCTCCTCCTCTCCTTGTTTCTTTGTAATTGAAGATAGCATCTCTATCCTTCTAAAAGTTATGGAAGCTTATACAAAGTACTCAGTGATCCAAGAGCAATTTTAATGCAAGATAAGAAACCTCACCCTATCCAGAGCGCATCAGAACACACCCGCGGTAGGAAAGTAAAATATTATCGTGGCTTTGCATCTGTGGCGGGGGGGTGCAACCCCTGACACAAGCAAAATCCAACAAGCCCTCAACTTACGAGGATCTTCCATTACAGCGCGTAACTCAGAGCGACCCCTCTCCTCAGCGCACAGCCAGGAGAAGACACGGACCGCAAGGCGCTCCGACCATTGCGCCATACATTCCCTTCTCCCGGCGCTCGGCGGGGCAGGGAACCCGAGACCCCCGCAGCCCACCCGCCGCACAAAGCCCCCCGTACCGTCCGTCCCGCGCCCGGCGTCCGGCGCTGCTGCGAGCGGCGGCTCCGCGGCGACAGCCCTTTCTTCCCGACACAGAGCTGCGGCCAGGGAAAGCGGCGGTGCCCGGGGCGCGCTGCTCCCGACGGGGGGGCTCATGCCAGCGTGGGGCGCCGCATTTCAGCAGAAATCGCTGTGGAGAAAGGAAAGAAGCGGAGGGGGAAGCCCCGCCGCGGTTACCGCCGGGTGTCACGGCAGCCCCGCCCCTCCCGCGGACTTGTCACGCGTGGAGCGCCGAAAGTGCGCGGCGCTGTCCCGCGCCCCGCGGGGGACGGGCAGAACAAACCCGGATTATTGTTTGCTTGGCCGTGTCCCCCCGCCCCGCTCACAGAGCGGAGCGGCACCGCTCCGAGCCCGCTCCCCGCCCGCTCACCCGGGCTGCGGGGCCGCGCCCTCAGCGCCCGCCCAGAGGCGCCCGCGGCCGGGCAGCGCCGGCGGCCCCCGCGCGCT
>VXAZ01007005.1:2916724-3031991 GCA_013399875.1 Gymnorhina tibicen
CGACCCCCGGCGCGGCAATGGGCCCGTCCGCCGCCGCCGCGCGTTAAGGTGGAGCGGGGCGGCAGCGGCGGCACCTTAAACCGCTCGGGCCGGCGGTCGGGCCGGCTCTCCCCGCCTGGCACCTCGGGCCTCACGGGGCTGTGGCTGAAGGGGAGCGGACCGACCCTCCGGGCCGCGGGGTTTGTGCAGCCGCCAGCAAACGAGGAGGAGGAGGAGGACAGTAAACAGCCGGTTCCGTCTGATGGACGGGGCAGCAGGAGGGCACGGACTGGTACAAGCGCCGTTCAGGCCACATGAACACGGCACACACCGAGCCTTTGAGAACCAGCTACTATGCACACACAACCCCCCTTCTCCCCCTCCCCCGTATAGATACATGAATATATACGTATTCATACTTTATACGAGGAAGCCTCATCGACTTTTATCCCAATAACAGAATTTGTGCTTGATACACCAGAGCTCATCCTATATAGCA
This sequence comes from Gymnorhina tibicen, assembly GCA_013399875.1. NCBI lineage: Eukaryota > Metazoa > Chordata > Aves > Passeriformes > Artamidae > Gymnorhina > Gymnorhina tibicen. The sequence continues at coordinate 2,917,203 of VXAZ01007005.1, forward strand.
TTCGGGGAACACAGGGCAGTGGTTACTTTTCTTACCTCTGATTTGTGCCCTTGGCTGGCACTGGGAGACAGAACCAAAGCAGCGCTTCCCAGGTCACCCGTGGGCTCCTTTGCCACCTTACACCTTGCATCTGACACCAGCAAAAGCCCTGCCCCCGCACCTGCACACACTTACTGACACATGCTGCCCTCACAGAGGATGCTGGCAATGGCTGTGTGAGAATAATCCATGGCAGGAAGGATGTGTCTTACCGCAGGAGCACCTTGGGCACAACCCTGCAGGGTGCTCAGGGACATGCCGAGTGCCCAGAGCATCTCAGGGGGGCTACATTTAGGCACCTGCTGATTTACCTTGCTGTGTCAGGGCTTACCTCCCTGGTGGTGTGCAAAGCAGAGGTACAGGAGCTCGAAATGGTTCTTAAACCCAGGTGAACAGTCCCAGCTTTCCTCCTGTGCCGAATTAACATTATGTACACTCCAGTAGTCCCCAGAAAGATCAACCCAAGGAGTCTGGCACAGCGCTGCGGCGTACACAGAACAAGATAACCTCCGTGCTCTTTTTTCCAAGTGTGAGAGGCAGAGAGAAGCGTACTGCCATTTTACAAACAAGATACATGGGTATCTGCCTCAAAATCTGCATTGGTCCAGTAGCATGGAAGAGGTGAGAGGGAGCAGACCAGGAGGCTCCCCACAGGCTTTCCCAACCAAACCGTGGGACAGATGTGTTTTGTTCACATGAATCAACAGCTGGGTTTGTAAGACATGCATTTGTCAACAGGAGTCACATGTTTGCACCTGAAATTCTGTGTGAAACTCAGCTTCCCTGCTGGTTACAAATTTTCCTTCTAAAACAGTCTCCTCATATTCCCAGGGCAGACTGCAGCACAGTGATGGAGGTGACTGGCTACGAGGAATCTGTTTTTTGTTATCAGCACATCTTGCTACCAGCGAGGGCAGAATTGGCAAAACTGCACACAGGAGGTCATTTATACACCCTCGGATGTGTGGAAATATTGTCACTAAATGCTGGGGATACAGCAGTCCTGGGACTGGTAGGCCAAAGATGTCAGGTTTAGATCTTTAAATCTGAGCACCCTGCTTTGTATTTGGATATCTTAAACAGATCACCCTTCAGAGCTGCACATTTCTGCTTCTGTGGAGATAGCTGCATTTTGCCAACCAAGCCCAGTATTCAGACACCTAAACCTGAAAATCTGTGATCCATTTCATACCAAGGTCAGTAACATTGGAGAGGAAAAGCCTGTGGCCTGGCTCCTGTACGTCAGGTATCTGGGCTATTGCTCAGTTCTCAGTAGCTTTCCAACCCATAAGAAATACTAAAATTATGGACGGAGGAAAGCCAAGAAGTCCTCTTTCAATTCCAGACAGTATCTGGAGCAGCATTAAATTCCTTGTAGTGCGTATTAATTAACAACATTGCTAAAGGGGAATTGCTGCTGTGGTTGAGCGCTTATACAATACAACTTCTATTTAAGTGCATTTTTGCATCCTGCTGAGTCACCCCAAGGAGCCCTCAAACAAAATATCACGTTCAGTTTGACAGTAGAGGCAGTGGCATGAAGAGCCTCCCCCTTACCAGCCCTCCCTGGGGGGATGTGAGTGCAGGATGGGCGACACTTCAAACCCTGGAACAAAATACAAAGCTAAAAAAAAAGAGTGCTTTAAAATTTCAGCCAACATTTCCCCTATACAGATTTAAGCACATGACATTTCCAGTCTGTTTCAGCTTCAGTGAATAGATTAAAGTGTCTGTACAGCCTCTGAACTCCTCAAGTCACATTATACTTCAGGTAAGCTCTCACTAAATCAGAGGATACATTATATATGTAGCATAATATTTCACTATTAGGTCTAGATGAATGTGGCTGTTTATTATCCCATATTAAAGCTGAATGGGTTAGTGCAGCATGAGCCTCTTGGCTTGTTTTGTTGGCAGCTGCCTTTTGGGCTGCTGGGACACTTCCCTTGCCCAAGCTCTGCAGCAGGAGGTTGCAAACACGAGGGTTTGCAGAGTGCCACAGCAAGGCAGGGACTGTTTGCACAAAAAAAAGAAATGTTTTCCGTGCAGGAACAGTGCAATGGGTAAGACTTTTGTCAGTACAAGTTCCTGCTGGTGCCACATAGCCAGGGATAAGAGGTCACTTCAGGGAAGTCAGAGGATGGAGATGGGGTTTGAGGGGATGCAATGGCCCTCCCAAGCACCTCCCAAGGTGCTCCTGGCATCACTGTCTGGAAGACAGGCAGGTTGTGGTGGAGCAGGGAGCTGTACCTGCCTGCACCCTGAAGAGATAAATGCACCATCCTGCACCAGATCAGATCTTGCTAGAGCAGAGCCCTGTGGGCTTGACCCTTCGTGTTGAATTTGGAGACGAGCACAAGGAGACCACAGCCTGAACCCTGTCTGATGGCTCAGTCTCAAATGAGCTGCAAATAGAAAAGTTGAGGTTTTCCTATACTGCCAGTTGACTCCAAATCTGCATGAAACCAATGCAGTAGCTTTGCTGCCACTGTAAGTCCATTTGGTCAGAGATAGCAGATCACTCCTTCGGTCTATGGATGAGCAATATTGCTGTGCTTCTATGGGCTAGGAACAATGAAGCTATAACATAGCTTAAACAACTGTGATTGATTTCACCGAATTTCTCTGGTGCTTGGCACAGACCACGGTGAAGCTACTTAGCAGTAGAGGACATCTAGTGATATTCACATGCAACTACATAAACGTGATAAAAGTTCACATGTGACTGCCTGAGAGTCAGTGTGGCTGGAGATGGGATACGCTGTGGCTGTGACAGCTGCGGGAGGGCTGGGACAGGCTGACCAAGAGCACCCTCCATAAACGGGTCACAAAGGAAAAACTTCCTGAGAGGCTTAGGGAACATACAGTGAGGTCACAGGTAGGAAGCTCAGGGGAGCTGGTGGTGCTGCACCTTTTAAGGAGACATTACAGGGAAGGGCAGATCTTTTATTTCTACAGCAAAGACCATGTAAACCGGGATACAGAGATTAAAATCAGTAATTTTCTTTCAGGAGTCTTTGCTCTTATCTCAATTTGCCTTTCATGTGACTCATACCAAGCACACGCTGCAAACATCAGCCTCAAGATCAAGATTTTTTTTCTCAAGTACAAGATATCAGCCCTTTCTCCATGCCCTTTTACAGCCTACTGCTCTTTGTTCTAGGAAGGATACAAAGAATACTTCCCTCAACCAGGTTATGTATAACAGGGGATTCTCTAGAAATGTTTTTCTAGACATATTCCAGGCCTAGGATGAGGAATTTGGCTGTGAAACAAAGAGACTGCTAATTTGGTTTCTAAAAAGGCAAAGATTGGCAGAGCTTTATAAAAGAACATGCTTCCCTAAGGAAATAGACTCATTTTATCTGACACTTCCTTTGAATGGAATTATTCCCATTAAGATCACTGTTAATTTAGGAGTAAGGGCTTCACATTTGAGGTCTTGCCATCTTGCACTTATTTCCATGTCAGATGCACTCAGTTTAAAAGTGTTGAGGAAAGGTGGGACTTTTATTACTCCTAATAAAACGCAAGGAAAGTAAGTTTTTGCTGGCCAGATTAGATCCTTGGAAACAGCTGTGCAAAGATACCATACCTACTCAAAATGCAAAGGGTGATGTTGAAAGGCCTCAGTGACACGGGCAAAAGAACAGAGGAAAGGGCTGCATTACCAACTGCAACAACTGTTGATTCTTGTGCCCTTCATGCATTTATGTTATTTATCAATGGACTATATTTAGCAAACATAAAACCAGAGCATGGAGCAGCCCCAGGTCTTTGCTCTGCTCTCCAGAGGGCAGCTGGTGGCTAGCAGAGACTGGCACAGCTCTGAGAGATCCACAGTAGCTGCTCATACAAGTCAGGAGTAATTTCTCCAGCACACTGAGTCATTGTAGGAAGAAGACTGAATCTTACCCAATTTCCAAAAGCAGAAGAGCTCTAAGCTCTCTTGTGATGAAACAAAAGCTGGCAGAGCACATGTTGTTATGTGGCAGGCAGGGAGGCCACTTGAGACGCATTCAGGAGGTCTTCATGTGAGCAGCAGTGAAGGACACTTCAGAGGCTGAAAGCTGCTGGTGTTGAGCAGCGAAGGCACAGTGCAGCTGCTTCAGTACTGGAGAGCCACAAATTAATGTATGATGTGAGTTTCAAGGCAGAGGAGATGAGGAAATCAATGACCCAGACAGAAGAGGAGATAGTGCCAGATGAAGCCCGATGACGACATTTCCAGGCAATTTGTTCACACTGCTGGGTGAGCTGCTTGGGGAGAGATGGAACAGATTAGAGATGACTGCATATACTTTGCCCAAGAGCAAGACTGTGAGACTCATAGTTGCGAGGGCCTTGGTGGCTGTGCTGCTTCCACGCAGAAATATTAATAACTGCTTCTCTTAACAATCAGAGCTTTAGCTCCAGCTGATTTTACCATTTGTGCATGTAAAAAGCAATTACTTTTCCTCTTAGGGATTTCATCCGAGGGATGTACAATGTTAGTCAATTATGTGTTCACTCACAAATATAGTTTGGTGAAAAAGGCAGGCTCTCGGGGGAATTTGAACCTGACAGGACACATGTCAATCAGAACTCTAGCAAAATTTAACTATGAAAATCATATTCTAAGGAATATAAGTAAATTCCATTTTACTGGGAAAAAAGTGACAGGGGCGTCTTATGTTGCACTGGCAGTTCCAGGGCATTAACCTGCAGCAATCTGACCTTGAACAGGAAGAAAAACTAGGTAATCTGTCTATTGAATATATTTGGTTATTGCTCAGGTTTCTGGCTAGACGTTCACCACACATCAGGAGCTCAGGCAACAGAGTTGAGTGCAGGGGAAAGACAAATGGTCCGTAGCCTGGCTGCAAGGCATAAAGACAGGACACGGCAAGCGCAAAGTGAGGTAACTTTTAGCATTGTTTCCATTTTAGTGGTCTCAGTTCCACACATAGAAGCAAGTTTATCTTTTGAGTCTTCTTGAGCTTGGGGCAGGTCAGTTCATCACCACATCTGAAATGTAGCAGCATGGTGCTCTGGAACACGCTGTGTCTTAGCCTGTGACTCCAAATACAAAGCAGGGAACACACCCTGAGAAATACTATACTGGGAGAGCTGTAGCAGCTGCAGTTGATGGTGGCTCTGTCCTGCTGTTCTCTAGAACCTCCCTACAAGTTATTTATTATTCCTAAGCTCATTTCAATCATCTTATCCAGTGATCTTATGCATCTTTTGGGCTGCTTCCATATGGCTAGAACATAGGACAGATGATCCCCCAAGAGAAGACAGAAGACAGGCTTAGCATGGAGACTAAGAAACACAGGCCCAGGATTTCCCAGATCTCTGTCCTTGCACCTGGAGCTTATTTCTGCTGGTGCTGCAGACAGACCATAACTGTATGCACAAGTGCTATGTGTGGGTGACTCTCTGCCCACGTGCTCTGGAATTGGCAGGGCTAATCTGCCCTGCCACTTACTGAGGGCAATACCTTAATAAAGCAGTTGAGCTTGTAGTGGCTGTCAAACCTACACTGGGACAGGGAACCTGCTCTTTACTTGTCCCTGTTCACTTGTATGCAGAGCAGAATGCTGTAAGCAGAGCTATAAATACTCCTGTGCCCACTGAATGCTCGAGGTCAGAGCAGATCAGCACAGCAATTCCTTCTGGCTTTGAAAATAAGCTATGAATCAATGCATTCATTGCAGGCTGAGTATCCCTGGAATGAGGCTGATAGTGCTGCTCCAAAACATTGGCATTCTGGGCAAGAGCACTGCAGAGAACAAGATATATGGTAGTGAGCAACACAAAGGGCACAAAGCAGTCAGGTCCCTAAAACCTACATTTGGCAAGAAGTAATTAGTCAGGACACCTGGATGCCAAACCTGGAAATACCTGGTGGCTCAAGGAAATATTTATAGCCCTCTGAATGGCAGTGATTTTTATTTCTAAATGGTATGTTTGTAACCCTCTGAATGGCAGTCAGGTTACATTTTGGATCTCCTTGCTGCATCTCAGCCTCCATGCTCTCCATGTGAAACTCACTTTATCAGCTTGTAGTTGAGGAAGCAGGACAGGTGAGAGGATGGGAATTGACCTGGAGGTGGAAAGCCAAACCTCAGTCCTAGGCAGGACAGCACATCAGTTACCACCCTGCAAGCCCAGAGAACACAGTCAGGAAGACAGGACACATCCTACTCAATATTGCCAAGAGCAAATCCTAATGCTCTTCTAATTCCTTCAAGCGCAAACTCCCTACACGGGGAAAAGGTTTTAGATCCAGAACTGAGCTTTAGATTAACCCAGCTTGAGCCAAGCATGTGAAGGAAGGTCCAGCCTCACCACATCCTTTATGGGAAATCCCTGTAGTTACATCTAGAAGTGATGCACCCTCTGAATCCACCTTGGATGTCTTCTGCAGGGAGACAGTTCTCTGATTTCTGAAAGACAGTTTTATGTGGAAAGAATAACCTTCTCCAGTAAATTCATGATGCTACTGGCCCAAACACTACAGTAGCTGTGGAAGCTGGTGAAGGATGTGGAGCACAAGTCCTATGAAAAGCATTTGAGGGAGCTGGGGGTGTTTTGCCTAGAGAAAAAGAGGCTTGAGGGGGACCTTATTGCTCTCTGCCACTCCCTGAAAGGAGGTTGTAGCCAGCGGGGGGTCAGTCTCTTTTCCCAGGCAGCCAGGGACAGGGTAAGACAAAATGCCCTCAAGTTGAACCAGGGAAGGTTAAGATTGGATGTTTGTTAGAAAAAAATTATTCACTGTTAGGGTGGTCAGGCCTTGGAACTGGCTTCCCATGAAGTGCTTGAATCACCATCCCTGGAGGTATTTAAAAGCTGTGTAGTTGTGGCACTTAGGAACATGGTTTAGTGGTGGCCTTGGCAGTGCTGAGTTAATGGTTGGACCTGAGGATCTTAGAATCTTTTCCAATGTAAATGCTTCTATGATTTTTGTAGAAAAACACGTCAAAGAGATTTTCCCTTGAATTCTCTTTCTGATTAATATTGTTCTTCTCCCCCTCCTTGCCAACTTAACAAACATTTCTGTGTCTAAATAGCATTTTTGGTCCACTGCCTGTTGCAATCAAAAGAACCTTCTTATTGACTTCTGGGACAGTCAGGCCCAGCAATTAGTGAAACATAAAAGCATTCGAACCCCACACTACTGGGACTGTGTGTGTAAATGGCATTACTTGCCTCCTCCTGTGGTTGTTCATGAGATCAGGACACAAAGCCTGTCTTTTGGGAGCCGTCTTTCCTTCAGAAGCCTGTTTGCCTTTCTATCTCATAATGACAGTGAGAAATCCTTAAGGGTTTTCTAACTCCCATTCCCAGCAGAGAGCCCCAGCAGGCAAAGGCTTTGTCAGGCAGCATATTAATGAAACAGAAAACATGACCTGAATTTTTATAGCTTGTACTTAGCAGGTCATTTACTTGTCATGAAAAGGGACATTTTGCATTGGTTGCCAATAATAGCTTCAGAAAAGCGAGCACTTAGCTCTCGTGTTTAGTTCCCATGAGGATGAAGGGTGAGAGGAGGAGTCCCCGAGCTGCTCCCTTACCCCCACCCCACGCTGGGATATTCAAACTATGCTGAGCACTCTTCTAAAATTTACTTGCAGGAACAGGGGTCTTGTGTGACCCTGGTAGTGAAGCCCACACACGGGGCCGAGCTGCGTCCCAGATCTCATCCCGGAAGGGTTTCTTATCCTTGCATCCCACGCAGCAGCAGCCCAGCTGAGCAGCTCTTTGCAGAACTGAGCTTGCCGATTTCCTGTCAGCCCAGCACTGCTCTGGCTGGTCAAGTTATCTCTCCCGGTCAGGGCAGGGTCACTAGACCCAGGCAAAAATTTTAATGCAAAAGTGGGGTAATTTTCACAAGCTGTGGGGTGATTTTCACAAGCTGGAGGGTCAGGCTTTCCTCATTATGCAAGGGGAACAGTGAGGCATGCAAATTCCTTCAGAGATAAGGAAGATGTTCTTAGATGGGCTCTGAATTCAAACTAGCATATATATCAGCTACAAGATACATGAACTGGGCACAAGAGTGGTCTAGACCTGTGCCAAACTTGAATCATTAGCTGAAGTGTTGATAAGTGCCTTAAGTCTCTACAGAGGGGACAAAAAGGCCCATTTCTCTCCTCACCCCTCTCGGGTAACAAGTGGCAAGACAGAGGAAATGGCCTCAAATTGCAACAGGGAGAGTTTAGATTGGCTATTAAGAAAAAAATTCTTCACTGGAAGAATGGTTAAGCATTGGAACAGGCTGCCCAAGGAACCGGGGATGGTTGAATCACTATCCCTGGAGGTATTTAAAAGATGTGTAGATGTGGCACCTGGGGACATGGTTTAGTGGTGGCCTTGGTAGTGCTGGGTTAATGGTCTGACTCAATGATCTTAAAGCTCTTTTTCAACCTAAACAATTCTATGATGACATAAGCTTCAAATAATAAAAAGGGTTGGCGTGGGCCTCCTCATAGGACCTTTGAGCACCTTTAGGGGCAACAGCAATGTCCAAGCTGACACTTTCTCAGTGATTTCACATACTGCATTTTGAGCTGTGCAATATTCTTTGTGTCTCATGAAGAAACCTTAAATCTGAGGCCAAAAAATCTTTGTGAGTTCCACTCTTTAAATGGGAAAAACTTCAGATTTCCATAGAAAGCTCTAAGGGCTAGGTAATATCTGTGGCTATGCTCTCCACCCAGTATCTCAGTGTTTTGTCTCAGCCTTGCGCTGCTTGTTGCCCCTGTTGCCATAAGCCTCTTCAGCACCTCCTTGATATCTTCAAATAGCTGAGTCCCTTCCAAAGAAGAATACTAAAGACTGATGAAGAAAAAGAAACCGACACCATAATATTGTTCCCAGCTCTCTAATGATTCCCTGTGTGTATATCCAATAGCTTCTCCCCATCCATAGACCCCTTTCTTTCTCACTAGAGTGTGAACATTTGTGTGTTGTGCAACAGGATAGGACTCTTGAGCAGAGTCACAGACTCCTGGAAAGGCTTGTTGGGAGGGGCTTGTGGAGGTCTGCAGTCCGATCTCCTGCTCAGACTGGAAGTTACTGCCAACACTAGACCAGCCAGCTGTGGTTTTGAGCCTGCACACAACTGTAGTGTGTTAATTGCTGACTCCTGCACTCTCGCATACGTGAGCTGTGTGACTGTTTGTCAATGGCAACAGAATTGGGTCATGATCTTTATCAGTTCATTCCTTCTGTTCCTACAGCTTACTTCTAAGTCTTGCTGCCATCGATACTATTAATGAACTAAGATCACATGCCCGCTTTTCTGGAGAGCAATGAAGCTAAAAGTGGATGGTTTCATGCCCCAATCATTTAGTAGCGCTAATCACTAATTAGTGGTTCATCACTGATTGTTGAATAGCCCTTCACTCTGAAGGAGTCAGGTGTCAGGAAACCATCTTTGCCAAGAGGTGGACCCTGTCCTCAAGAGCTGAAGCACACCAAGCATTGGTGAGGACACATGGCTGCATGAGGTAGGAGCCAGGAGTGCTGACACTGCTCTAACTTGTGTAGTTCCACACACTTCATCACACACATTTATATGTCCGAGGAACAAATCCACAGATCTATCAGGTTGGTCTGATTGATTCCTTTCACACATGAGCCATCAAACTGCAAAATGTGCTCCTGTGCAGGGTCTCTAAGAATCTGCTGTCCAACTCTGTTCACCAGGCAGAATCATTGAATTACTGAATGCACTCAGTACAGGAGATTTAATAAGAGCATGAAAAAGCTACTGAGAAACAGAGATCATGACCCTGCTTCTGCTAAGCCAGTTAAATTTTAAAATAAAAATGTCTAAAGAAAAATTTGAAGGGACTTGTAAACAAGGCTAGCATGGCTCATCAGATTAATTACAGGACAGAGTGCATTTCAGATATTGATCTGGGTCTGGAAAGGATTTAATAAGATTAGTTAGGAGTTACTAGCACAAGATGGAGATATTCATCTGGTTCATAGCTTTGCTGAAGTCAGGGTACTTAGACTAGGCACAAATGCAGATCTTTGAAATCCCCAAGCAGAAACTGCCATGTGCCTTACAAACATCAGTAAATCAAGCCTCACTGGGAAATGGGAAAACAGGCTCTTTGCCCCACTGTTTTACAGGTAGTTGATGGAAAACCTTCAAGCAAAGCAAATTTGAGGAGACAACCTTGCAGCTCAGCAAATGTGGCAAGCATTAGATCAGGTCACGAACAAACTGAAACTCCTTACTCAGAAAAGGACTGTCTTGAAATGGAAAGTCACTAAAATTGCCATCATGGCTGGTACAAGTTTGCTCTCTTTCAGTGCTTCCTGAAGGGGAGTTGAGTTTGGAACAGCTTCAAAGGCAGAGTAATGATTTCAGCCTGAAGAGTCACTGCTTGCCCAGTGTCCATGCCCCACATGGAGACCTTATGGGGATGCTGCTGGGATTGTGCTACTCTTCAGACTTCTGCTTGCTGCCAGGTTTTAATAAAAGCAAACTATTTCTTTTCAGAAGGAAATTAATGATATGTTGCCTGAGTGAGGAAGGACTAAGCCCTTCACCCAACCCATCCCCTCACTCACTGGGACTGGGCAGTGTTTATGGAAGGCCAGACGTTTCCATAGCTATCTCTGCAAGAAGTAAAGCTGATCTTCAGTGGAAGTCTCCTGATGAAGGCCTCTAGTGCCCTAAGACACTCTGCTTGAATATAGTTGGATGGACACATGCAAAGCTTCTTGCAGTGTTGAGGTTCCACCTCAGCCTCAGTATATTGCCACTCCAAAGTCCTTTTGGATAAAGGATGCTTTTGCTTGCACAAGTCTTCATATGCAAGGACATAATCTTTTGAATTCTGCAATAGTCCAGGTTCCAAAGGAATAATCCAAACAGCTTGAATACATGGGAGGGGTTTGCACTGACAAGAGGTTAATTTGATCTAAAGAGATGTTTCATTATGTTGCAGTAATTCCGATTACATGCTAATTCCATCCTTGGCTTCTTTTCTAAGAACATGTCACCAAAATTTCCAGTATTACATATCAACCATGTACCTTTAGAAAATAGAAACTGCCAGTTCATTTCAAAACCAGATGTCAAGTAATGTCAGTTTTTACTCAGACCTCAGCCAAGATCCAAATCAGCAAGATTAGGAATAAGAGGTTCTGAAGTGGGCTACGAGCTGGGAACCATCCATTCTCCCTTAGCTGTGCAAAGATCATGAATGGTTAAATAACTTGAGTGCCTGAGCACTGTTTCTCAAGTAGAGAAGCCACAGAGAAGAGGAGTCCACGTGCCATGACTTGAGACACTTAAGGAATTATCATCAAAGCATATGAGGACAATTCAGTGATTTGCAGAAAGAAAATAAATTCCAGGCCACAGGGCAGGAGGACCTAGTTCACCCACAGATGGTGGGTGGAAAGTGGTCTGGACCATTCATGAGAGATTTTTCTTTCTTCTGCTGCTGGTAGATGGCATGAGCAATCAAGTGCATTGATCATTGCCTAGAAGTAGAGTAGAAAATCTAAAACTTAAGAGAAGGTGGTGTGGTTGTATGATGGTGTGTGAGTACTGAGTTTTAAAATGCTGCAGTTAAAAGGAGAACCTCTGAGGAAAGTGGGAAGCGACACAGCAGACTGAAAATAAAACACTTGGAAGAGTGCAGACTCAAAGACAGAATAAAGGGATTTAAGGGGCTGACATCACGTGCACTTCAGTGATCAGAAAAAAGCTACAAATAAAAGCAAGCATTCCTTTGTAACTTTTGCTTTTCTTTGGGAGTAAAGACAGAAAAGAAGCCTGACTCTCAACTGCACTGGGGGAAAAAGACCATCTGATTGTATTCCCCTCTTAAGAAATTAAGCTAACAAGGGATTTAGATTTGAAAGGAAGAAAGACGATCCTCTTTACTTTCAGATTAAATACCTAACAATGGCACTTCTGCCCGTAGTGCTTAAAATCTAAGGAAGTGCTCACATGTACACTAAATCCAGAGGAGTTAGATCTTGGAGGGTGAAACTGCACAGGCCTGGTGAACACCAGCAGTCAGGTTCCCCCTCCTCCTCCAAATCTCTCTCCTCCCACTTGCCTTTTCAGCTTTGATGTGAAATCACCGTTTTCAGGATGTGTTCTTGGAAGCTCACAATCTGATTTTGGGGGAAATCCTCCCTCCATGATAAGCTGTTTCCATGGGGATTAAATATTTCATTTTCAGTTTTGTGCTGAGAGCTTCTATAGAATATTTACTTGCCAGTTTTCATGCTGCTAAAAAGATAAGGAAAATATCACCATGACAGAGGTCTATCTATGCTCCCTCTATGTAAAAGATGCTGGCTGGGGTAAAGTATGGCATATCAAAGCTGCTTGATTCTGTATGAAAAATCCAAACATTTTCTCATTATGGAATAATCTCAAGACATAAATGAATGAGAAATATCAAGAGATCAATTTGAATAGATTCAAGTTTCTCAGTCCCTATTAGCATTCCAGAAGAGTCTGTAGAAAAAACCAACCTCCTAAACCCAATCAGTCTGGAGAGCAATCTGAAAACTGATACTAATAACATACCTAACCAGGGATTTCTCATTTGCTTTTTATTGTACTAATGATAAATGGCCCCAACCTGAACTCTGCAGGTATGCAAGATCCCCAGTGAAGCCACCAAGAGTTTCCCAGGGCAGGGGAGTGAAGCCTCTCAGTTGCACCTTTGAGGAGTCACTCCACCTGCACTGGGGAAGACTGAAGACTCTGGGCCATATCCTTTTATACTAACAGGAAAGCTCCTAAGTTGTACGTAACTTTGCAGTGTCACTCTACTGTTAAAAAATACATCTTTGATGCAGTTTTTCCTCTGCTTACTAGAATACAAGACCACTTACAAAAGCAGTGTGTCCCATGGACTACTTAGTTATATCTCCTCATTGCAAAACAGGTGTTTGTGGCAGGGCTGTGGGTCTGGCTCCATAGCTGCCTATTTGTCCAAGTCTGAATTGAGACTAAATTCTCATATCTTGGGCATCTCCTTCAAGTGTTTCCAAACCTGGTCATTGAAAACGGTTGTGAGGTCTGTGGGCTAAACTCTCCTGTGCTCTTGTCTCCTCAGATGGGCCATCTGAGAAGTCTAATTAGCATCCCACTCTCAGAGCAGTGTCCCGTTGGGAAGTATGGATCCAAATGGCACAGTAAGAGCGAGCAACTGAGCCCTGCAGCAACCTGAAGTGGAACAGTTTTGGCACAAGTGATGCCCAAATGTGTCCTTCTTCAAGTCAAATCTACAATGCAAGTGCTGTTGCTTGTGCAATGCCTGGATGAACCCTACTTAAAAATGATGATGAGGGACTCCACCAGACTATAAGCAGAACCTGAAGGATTTGTCATCATCCTGGAGCTGATCAAACAGTGGTCAGAAAAGTTTGTGTTCTTTCCTCCTGAAGTACCATTTTCTGTTGAAAAAGTGTGTGTGTGTGTGTGTGTTTGGGTGGGAACCCTCAAACCAGGTTTCATCAAGAATTCTCCTGCTTTCACTAGATATCTCTAGCACTTTTAACCGCAACATTTTCCAGGGGTAAAAACCCACAAAAGTTGACAACAACAACATCTAAAGAGATCCCCCTGGCTTTCTCCCCTCTTTCACATTAAGAATGGGAAAATATTGAAAGGTGCTTTCCAGACAGCTGTGGTGGTGAGTAACGTGCAAGGAATATGGGATGTGAACAGAGAAAAGACTTGTTTTCTTATCCCCTCCCTACATCTGCCTGTCTGGAAAGCCTGCTGCAGTGTCTGTCCACCTTTCTGTTGTCAGGTAACACGAGCTCTAAGGTAGACAGTAAGATGCTGGGATTGGACACTGAAGAGTAAATAAGCACTGCATGAGCTAATTGGAGTGTCAAAGAAAATGGAAGGGAAGATCCTTGCTTCCAGCTGTTTTGTTGTGTGTTGGCTCATTCATTCAGTGATTTATAATTTGTTGCTGGTGAAGCAAACCAGAGCTGCTGCCCATTGCTGCCACATGAAGAGCAATGGGGAAAAACTTCCTCTCTAGTCTGTCACAGACCTTCCCATTGCTGCTTCTGGGGTGCAAAAACATTTGCAACACATTGATTAAAGGCTGAATTTGACACTGTCTTTTCTTTTAAAGAAGCTTTAAAGCCACTTCTTTCTATTTAGCAAGTATTGCTACTTTGAAGAATTTGGTTCTCAAATTCAGCTTGTAAAATTAATCTCACCATTTCCCCCAATCCCCGTTACCAGCTGGAGTAAAATATCCACACTGTTTTCTTGATTAAAAGATTGTTGCAATCAGCAATGAATGAACAACTGTTCATGAGGGTAAAATTGAAATGATCCCTGATGTGAGCACATGAGCTATTACAAATTTTTCCATGCTGAGCTTTCAAAATAATTATAGTAACCCTGCATAACTTGGCCTAGTTTTTATTGTATTCCACATCAAACTAAAACCAATAACAGTTATTTTAAAAATAGCAGTATTCCTTCAGTACAACTCACCCAAATAGAATCAGTTCTCTGTAAAGAAAGTGCATTTTCTGCAAAAAAATACAGTGTGATTTTCAACTGAACAGAAAATTGGCCCATGGATGCAGTTCTCTCTGGTGCCATGAATAACAGGCTTTGCTGTCAGAGATTCACCTTGTTAAAGATGGTGGGTATTTCACACCTAATACATCAGTGACAGCCCAAACCTTCCAGTTGCTCTAGGTCTACACCCTGGAGAAATAAATGCTTCTGTTTTTTCAGCTCTGTTCTTGATCTTGCAAACAAAACCAGCTCTGCCTTCCACCTCCCAATAGCCTCAAAGTGGATCCTAACAATTCTCAAAAAAAAGGATTGGGTTAGGGGCCCATGTCCTAATATCTGTCAGGACAAAGAAAAGGAATCAAGAATTATATAGCGAAGGAGAAAGATTGAATTATGCTGGATTTAAATAGACATAAAACATTGCCAGATACAATTGTTCAAGTTAATGCTGAATTGGACAAAAGTCAGAAGCCCTAGAAAATAATTAAAATACTTTGGACTGATGAGCATTGAGTTTGGGGAACAGGAATGGGAACTGAAGGAGATAATCCTCTTATCATGCTACTAAACTGTTGGTGGAATTACTGGGTGAAAGTCCAACTCATGAACTGATGCCATGAATATTTACCATTAACAGGAAATTTTATCCTTCTAAAGTTTACCCTAGCAGCGATTGGCGGTACTTGGCAGGAACAACCTGCTGCAAACTTAAACTAGAAATGTTTCACAAAAGAAATAGGGCGAGTTAGTTTTTATCATTGGAACAAATCCGTGATGGAAGGGCTGGATTGTCTCACATTTGTGCTTTCGTACGCAGAAAAGATCTGAAAAAAAGCCCACAGGTTTTGACCTTAAAATAGGAGAACTTGGTAAAAGGAGGACAATATGAAGTACAATGTTGTTCCTTCATGAAAGACTTCAGTTTTGAAATAGGTCTTTGTCTTCTACCAGTTACAGAATTAAAGCTTTTGGGGCTCCAGACTCCCAACTAGAGAAAGATTCCTGAAACAATTATTATGGCAAAGCCCAGGGCTGCTCAGCAACATGGTTCAATCCTCCTCTGTCCAAGCTGGTGAAAAGTTTTGGAGCAGGTGCATTGTTCTATGCACTCCTTACTGTCATAATAGAAAAGCTGCGAAGACATTTCTTCAAGCTGAGCAATAGTTATCATACTAAAGTTATCAAATTAGTTATAAATTCTTTCACTACATGTACTAAAATAATTTCCATTATGAAGAGATCCATTTCAGGTTTGAGGAGCTGGGCAAAGAGGAAGTGTGAAGAGATTCCCCTGCAATTCCATATGTCCTGTGAGGTGCAGGTGATTGCAATACATGAGCTGGTCTGCACAGACCTTATTGTCCCCAGCTTGAGACATCCAGGGCATGAGATTTTATTAATGAGCTAGCTGAACTTTAAAGGTAGTAATATGAGCTTAACAGGGACAGTTGTGAAAACTCAGTCAGGTTTTTCCTTCAGTCTGAAATACGCACAGAGATCTATGGGAGGTTTCCCAGTTGGATTGTTTAGTTATCAGTGAATGTGCAAGGGAAGAATTACCTCCAGCACGAAGCATACATACACTGATGCTTTACAGCATCAGGACTCAAAATGAGACCAATACAGTCTGTCCAGTAACTCATTAGCAGACATGGTGTGAAACTGTTCACAATTGCTTATCCATGGTGAGACGTCTGTCTCTGGTCTCTGGATCTGAAGGGATTCCCGGGGATTTTCAGCTCTGTGTCAGACCCTGCAGCTCAGTCTGCCATACTCCACAGGCTTCGAGGAGCTAAGACAAGCCCCTGAACGCAGATTACAGTGTCTACACAGTGTGGGTCCCATCCTGAAGCCATTCAAACCCAAGACGCAGCAGGAGAGATGCTGCAACCTCAAGGTGCTCGGTCAGAGCCTGGAGAGGACTGAATTTTTCAGATTAATTCTTGTCGTAAAAAATGCGAGTAACTCAGATCTTCTTGCTTTTTAGCCTCCGTCCTTCCTGAAACGAGAGCCCTCCCTTTTCCTAGCTGATCCAAAAGCAGGCGAGCGAGGACACGAAGTGGAGAGTCCCGTAACAGCAGCTGCTGCCTGCGGCAGCTTGCGGCCGGCTCCCGGCACAGGGCAGCTCCCCGTACCTGGAGGCCAGAACAAGCCCGAGGTTTTAGTGGTCACTGGAGCTGTCTGGGGCCAGACCAAATAACAAAATGTTCACACACGCGGTGGCATCACTGACCTCCAGACGTGCACACTAAGATACCGCTCAAGTTCTGTACAGAATAAATGACATAGCCTGGTCCCTGTGCCAGGCAGTGTGAGCATCACAACCCTTGTTCTTCCATGCTCCCAGACTTGTTTCTTCATGCCAACTTGGTGCTCTGGCCAGTTCAATATTTTAGTTTATTCAGTGTGACATTCTAAGACTCTGCTGGTTTTGGCTGAGATAATGTTTTTCATAGTAGCTGGTATGGGGCTATGGTTTTGATTTGTGCTTCAAGTAGTGTCGATAATTTAGGGATGTTTTCCTAGAATCATAGTATAATTAAGGTTGGAAGAGACTTTTAGATCATCAAGTCCAACCATTAAGCCAGCACTATCACTGTAACCCCTACACCACTAAACCTTATCTCCCAGCTCCAGATCCAGATGCCTCTTAAACACCTTCCTACACCTCTTTGATTACTATTGAGCAGTGCTTACACAGAGTCAAGGCCTTTTGTGCTCCCCACCCCACCAGCGAGGAGGCTGGGGGGTGGTACAAGAACTTGGAAAGGGACACTGCTGTGACAGAGGACACCAGCTGGCCACAGGAATATCCTGTGTGGTGACATGCTCAGCACAAAGCTGGGGGGAGAAGGAAAGTGGGGGGTGTTCAGTGTGATGGTGATGGTGTTTGTTTTCTTCAGTCGCTGTTACACTGGGGATGGCTGAACACCTACTTGACCACGGCTGTGAATGAATTTATTGGTTTGCTTTGCTTGTGGAGTGTCATCATTTATGGGTGGTGAGGATCATTATGCTGTTGTCAGGGGAAAATTTTTTTTCAACACCTTCTTGTGGTGGGACTATGAAAGCACCTTGGGACTTGCAAGAGTCAGGGGGGAAAAGATTGCTCCCTGGTAACTGGAGCAGAGGGATTTTGTAGAAGAATGTGGAGTAATTCACTTAGTTACTCTGAAAACACCCACCTGACATCTATATTTGATGCCAGAAAGCTGATGCCAGACATGTTTGAAAGAACTGGCCAAAGTATCTTAGATAATAATATGTACATAATCTAATCTAATAACAATCTATTTTCTTATCCCTGTTTTTTGACTCCTTTGTTGCACCATCTGTTTTCGCTGCAAGCTATAACAAATTCCCTGCAATCTTTCTGCCACAGAACAGAGATAGTGTAAGAGATAGAATAATAACAGTCTCAGACTAAACCAAAGGTTCTTCTCTCACAGAAACAGTTTTTCCCAAGGCTATTATCGTGTTTGCAAACTCTGCTAACCATGTTGAAATTAGATTGCAAATGACATTCTTTTTTCAGAAAGAGATCTCTGTAACACATAGGGCATTTGCAACAATGCTACTAAAAATAAGAGCATGGTCTGACAGAGCATTCAATTATTCATGTGCTCACAAGTACAGGGCAGGCAGGCTCACAGCCTTCAGAACTGCATCAAACACATCTCCAGTACTGCCTGGCTCTGATGTCCAGTGCAGTGTGTGCTGGCTGCACGGCACCCTTCTGCTAAGAAAGGGCCCAAGTTTTATTTAACAAAAAGCAATGGAAGTCCAAGGGGGAAGATACTCTAAGAAAGCTGTCTCAGCCACCACAGACTTCATGGCTTATTCCTGCAGGCCCTGAGGCTGCCACCACCATGCCAGCTCCTTCCTCTCAGGGAGGAGTCTCTTAGGAGACTCATGAAACATTTATTTTGCATCCATGCTGTACTGTGCACTTTTCTGTCCCAAGCTATAAAAAATGCAGCATGCCTCCCTCCCTTCAGTTAAAGGGAATGGTTTTGCAGTCAGCTGGTTAACCTTTTCTTCCCCGCCCTTCACGTGGAGATGTGTCCCTGCAACTTTACCTTAGCTCAGAAGGACACTTAAAGTATGAAAGCACGTCTGTTAAAGGACACTTTCAGTATGAAAGCACCTCTGTTGGGTAAGCTTCCTTCAGAAATGACTGGGATAGTAGGGATTTCTGTGAGCACTGAAGCAGTGGCAGGGACATTAAAGTCTTCAGCTAAAACCTGTGGCATACCTGGTCTTTTGAAAAGTGTTTGGGAGAATCTGAGGGAAGGTGGAGATGTCTTCTTGTGGGCCTCTGAAATGCTGTTCATCTTGGGTCCATCTTGCCATTAGTAAGATGAGGCACCAAGTTTTGTCATTCTGCATTTCCCCTCTTAAAGGGAGATTATTGAAGTACCCAGCAGGACCTACAGGGAGCTGCCAGGTGGGATGTGGACAGGTCTCCGGGGATCCATGAGGTGAGCAGCATGAACCTTTACAGAGAGAAAGCAGGACCTGGTGGTTTGAAAGGTTGTAGTTCACCAACTGAAGGCTGAGTGATTGTGCAGTAAGATGCAAGAGGAGTTTATAGACCATTCAGTGTTAGCAAGGTAATTTTTATGTTTAAGAAAGCTTACATAAATTCTGCTTTGCCAATTACTCATCTATCTGGAAGTTGCTGTCCTAATGTCTTAGGTCTCATCTTTGAATGGAGTAAAATACTAATTGTGAGCCTCAGTGGAAAGGAAATTAGCAGGTGCTGCAAACACGCAGAGCATAGAAGCCATCCCTGCCAGGGATACTTTTGAAATAGAACTGCCCTGGTCAAGGACAATCTTGTATTGCATGACTGCATGCTAATAAAGACCACCCATGTCTCTGCCATGGTTACTGACTTGTAATGGCAGCAAAGAATAAGAAGCATCGTAAGATTAAAATGTAATAGTCCCTGGATAACCATAACCAGTTACTACCATTGGTGCCCTGCCATCGAGCAGTTCTGAAACTGCAGAAGAGAAACTGAGTGCCTGTAAAGTAGGAGCCAAGTAGTGAGCAAACATCCCCTGGCTGCCAGAATCAGCCAGGACAAAGTGGTGTTGTCCTTCAGGTATGAGCTAGAAAGTCAAGAGATCCAACCTCATTGTGTTACACATTTAAAAGGTGAAAGTAAGACTGATATGATTTGTAGCATGCAGACTTGTTAATCTTTAGGAATTATGTGGTTTTTTGTCCAACCAGTTTCAAAACAATAGTTCGTTAACTTTCTGGAACTTTCAAGTGTAATTTACACGTTAACATAACACTTAATTTACTGTTAATGATTATAGTACTTTTGCAGCTCTCTCAACCCATGAACACAAACTAAAGGCACAAACCAAAAGGCTAAAGAGCTTAGGACTCCTTGAGAAACATCCTCCCTCTCCCTCACCCAATAATATATAACATCTTTAAAATAGCTGCAGCAAAACTTCCCGAGAGCTGTAATGGTGAAACAGAAGATTCAGCTCCTACTTTGAAAAGCGATGTCCGCAGCAGAGACTACAGCTGGTTGAAATAATTTGGTAGAGTGGTGCTCAGGAGGGCTGGGAGCTAGGGTGGAATGAGAGCTTAGACGCCCCAGTTGGATTTGTTCAGGTGGAAGTGATCTAGCCATGGTTTGTGTTAAGGAATCTGCAATTCGAACAGGAAGGAAAATTCTCTTTCATCACAAACTTCAAAGTAATTTCCAGTAGTCTCTTTGACTGGCTTATTGATTCTGCCTTTTGTTCTCAGAGAGGCAAAGAAGTCCAAGAGAGGTAGCTTGCCTTAAGAAACAAAAGGCTGTACTGTGAGTCTCATTTAAGTTCCCTGTGATTATTCATTACTTGGCAGCTTGTTTCAAAGCACCTCTTCAGCTATTTTGCATGTCTTCATTTCTAATATTGTCCAGGATTATCCTGTAAGGTCCTGTTCTCCTAAATCAAAGTTTCCCTCATGCAACAAAACTCAAAGGAACCTTTTTGTGTGTCTTAAACGTTTTACAAGCAAACTCTGATAGGAGTCTGCAAGTTCCATGTACTCCATGCCAACTCTTGCTTCATCCCATGACCTTTCGTGCAGCCTGCAGGTGTGTGCAGAGCGTGAAAAAATTGTGCTCAGCAATGAACGGGGAAGACCACAGACATCCTTCTCTCCTCATACTCTGCAGAATGTCTCAAGCTCTACCAGATATCCAACTGCAGATTCACTACTATGTTGCCCTTCAAATGCAACAGAGATATAGCTAGAAGCAGAAAAGTCCCAAAATATTAAATTCAGGTTCCTAAACTTGGTAAAATTTGGTGTAATTTTTGAAAAAAAAAAATGTACTCAGGAAACTTTTAATCTTGAATTATTTGATGGCAAGTTTAGCAGCAAACTGGCAAGCTTCTGAACTGGCAATCAGTTCTGTGCAGGGCAGCATTCAGAGCACGAGGATGAGTGCAGAGTGGCAGCAAGTGAGATGGGGAACAGATCCAGAAATCAGTTTGCCCACATTTATTAGAGTTTAGCACCACCTAACGTGTGAATGCTTCACGTTCAAGCACTTCCCAGCACGGCCAGGATGAAACAGCCTAAGCAGAGCTAGAGAAAGCCTCTGGCATCAGAAAGCATTAAAATTTAATCCCTTGTCTACTTGGTTCCTTGTTGTTCCCTTACTAAGGGAGAAGAATCCAGGAGCAGGCAGCTCTTCTGTGAGCACACCTGGGACAGTCGAGAGGCAGAAGAGCTGGGAGAACAGGGAGACCAAGGACACCAATGGTGACAGTCCACAGATGAGATAAACAGGGAAAGGCCATTTTTCACTCAGATGACAGATACAGCTGGGAAGAGTTAGCAGCCTTCTCCTGGTTGTTTTCATCCTGGCTACATTACATTTGTAGGCTTAAAATTGACAGATGGCCACCCCAGCCATTTTGGGAACAGCAGATGTCAAGGGGGCCTGTAAAGGATTTCAGGACTGCTCTGAGTCTGGGGTCAATTTGGGCCATCCAAAAGTTTCAGGAATTGCTTTAGAACCAGCTTTGTAGGGCTTGAGAGATGAAAAAAGTACTTACACTTATAAATTAAAACTGCAAGTGTAATGATTCACAGCGCCCTGCAGGAGCATGGGGCTATTTCAGCACAAGTAATTCAGTCAAGCTCTGGTGATATTTCTATGTTTCTAACTTCTTTAGCCTCTGAAGAGCTATGATTGGAAGAATATTGTCTACAGTAATGCTCTAGGGGAAGTCAAAATGAATGAGCTGATAAACTGTGTCCTCCTTCCTCCAATTTTAAAAAATTGAGGTTACAATTAGGATACACAGAGTATGGCACTAAATAATTAAGTCAGCAAAAGAAGATAAAAGAAAGGGCTTGGGTTTCTGACATATTTGGATCTAAATAAACAGAAGAAGAGAGGGGCTGAAGTGCCAAGGTTTGCCAAGGGTCCCAGTGGAGTACCTGGGGAGAAGTAAGCCCTAAAGAGCCACCCATGGCAGCCACCTTTTCTTACACACAGCACCCACCTGCATCTGGAACATCTCATCACACCTGTCTTATGGAGCACAGACAAACTCTTCATATACCCATACTGTGAGCTGTTGGACATTCCTTAAAGGTTAGCACTTGGGCCACATATGGTGCAAACAAATGTTTTGTCCTCTGGCCTGGCTAGGAGCCACTCTTGGCTACAGAAGCCATTATATTCTTAACATATTATAAAATCTTCATCTAAAAAGAGAAGAAGCCCAAAGCTTTGATCTGCTTCTCCCCTGCGACTGAGGGAGGACACAAAACAGGCCAGGATGACAGCTGATTTTCAAAAGACCCCACAAGGAATGATGTCAGGATCAAGAAATAAGTCCTTCCGGTGAAAATTCACCAGGGTGTCAGGAAAATGGTGAGACCATATCCTGTCCAGCCGGCGTTGATTTTTCAGAACAACCCATTCAGAAGGCAAGTCTAGCATATCCAATATATCCAATATCCAGGCATGCTCTCAGTTTTGCCCTGGGTAGTCATCACTCAGGACACCAGAATGCTGTTTTCAGTTGCAAAAACCACATTATGAAAGCACACAAACCTGAGCATCCTCCCTGCCCAGAGTAATTTGTCTTTATTCACTGCCTGTGTTTCACACAGGAGCCTGGGCAGCTCAGCACAGCCAAGGGCGTATCTGGAGCACCTGGAGATGGTGTCCTACCCAGAGCCTCTTCCAGAAAGAGGAATTTCCCAGCTCCACTGAAAAAGTGATCTCCTTTGGGCTCCCCATAGTGACACATCAGCCTTATTATGAACTACTAAGAAGCAGGCTCTGGGTTTAGTGGGGGTTGAGCCAGGATAAAGAATGGGGTTTCAAGTAAATATTGAAAGTCTCAGCCATACCATTCTAAGTCAGCTTAACAAACAGAGCCTGAATAACCCCCCTGAGAGCACCATCCTCCCTCACCAAGTGCGCTTGCTAGCAAGCAAGACGTAAAATGTGTCCTTCAAAAGAACTGTAAATTAAGGGCTTGCAAGACTGTGACTTGTAGCGTCTGCATTACTTGGTAAGACTCAGTGACTCAAACTTGAGAGATTTTTCTCCCCAGAATCATTAAGTTTGGAGTAATCAGAAACTTCAAAATTAGATTACCTCCTAGAGTATACGCTGAAAAAATAAAGCATGTCTATTACATTAGTGCTAACACTGCAGAATATATGGTGTTGTAACAAATGAAAGGGAAGTTTCATCTTTGTTAAGTCCAAAGTCAAGTGATTTTTAGCAGGCAGAAATTAATTAACATCCCTAGAGATAATTATCTCTGTGCAGTTATGGTTCCCTGTATTCCTACCTCTTAAAAAAGTTTGATCCAGTCTAATAGTAGACAATTCAGAAGTCCCTCAGCCCTTTAGATCTTGACAGCTCATGATTTTCAGCTAGATTCTTATAAATATTTTGGTGTTTAACGCAGCTAATCAATTATGATTCACAGCAAGATTGTAAGTGACTTTGTAAACCACTTTCAGGGACAGGGCTCTCCTGACATGCAGTGCTCTGGACATTTTAAGTCATTGATTTTGATCACCTTACCAAAGTACATGAGAAAAATATCTGTGTCTATGTGGACCTCATCCTAAAGATAAATAATTTTGTTAAGAGACTAGTAATACATAGGAGAAGGCTTCAGCATTTCTTGTTTATGTGACAGAGAAAGCATCATGAAGTTTCATCCTGATGAAACTGATTTTTCTCTGTCTTTGTAAAACAAAAACCAAACTGCAAGTGATTCTACTTATTAAAAAAACCCCTTTTTTAGCTTACATCCTCTACAGAAGTTTGGTTGGCCACAAACAAACCATGGTAGTTTTGTTAGTCTTTTAAATAACTCTTAAACTACTGTTCTTAAAAGCCAGGACTGTAGAACACCACTCACCAAGTCAGTATTACAGCCAGAACCAAATAAATTAATGGATTTATAATACAGTACTAGAGAAGCAGTTAATAAAACTATCAGACTGAAAAACACTGGGTTCAGGGAGCCCAAGACTGGTTTTTACAAATCACTGGAGCATCTCAGAGCACATTCTGCTCACCAGACTAAGACAGCAGATGAGTCTTTCTGAAACTTACTGAAGCTTCACCTTGTCAAAGCCTTTAGTGAAATATTAAACCACCTCTCAAGAAGTACATTAAAACTAAGGTGTTACAGGGCACATCAATAATTTGGGGCTCAGGGTTTACATATGAACTCTGCCTGCATTTCCCAGCTGGCAAGCTCCAAACCAGCTCTGGTTCAAACTCCTCTAAAATACCTCCATCTGTGCATCATTCCCTGGTCTCAGAGTCTACAGCTTTTTTAAACTTACTATAAAAAGGGGCACCAATCCTTGTGCAGGAGTATGTGCACTCCCTGCAGATGCCATTATAAGTCTCTTTTTTTACCTCAACCATCACAATCCCAGCAGCACTGTCACAGTGGTCAATACCTCTTGCTTCAACAGCATCCTCTGCAGCCCCGGACCTTCCAGCATGTTCTGCCAACATCTTCTCCCAGCAAAGCTAGAAACAAAGAGGGATTAACAGTAAAATAAGCATAATCTACATACTAAGGAGCATGTAACACAGCTTTGTCCTCAAACACTGTCTCCTACAGATACACAGGACCATTTGCCTCCAGAAGCTTGTTTGCCCCCATCGAGCTCCTTGGTGTTCAGTCCTCCCTGTGTATGACATCTTCCAAGAGGAACACAAGGTGATGTTAATGGAGATGTAATGGTCTATTAAGCCCTCTTTAATTAGTGTGGGATTACACAACTCGTGAAAAGAATTTCATTAGATGGTGCAAATGGGAGGATCATTATGGAGAAGCATGTGACCTCACTATATTGCTGCTTTGAGAAAAAAAAAGAGAGTGGAATAGCATAAGAACTGGATTAGTATCTCCTTCACCCAGAGCATTTTGTCAGTTCTCCTTTAGAATGAGAGAGAGCTCTCCAAAGCCCAGAGTGAAGGGGAAGCTCATGCCTGATGAAATACAGCTGTACAGGAACAGGGCTATCACTGAGTATCTTCTCCTCCAATTTAAATGTATTCCAGACCAACTTTCCAAAAGTTTGAAATTCTGGCTCCAACACACTTGGGAGAAACCCAAGTATTCTCCTTTCCGAAAAAACCTCATGTGACCTTTTTTTGTAAGGCTTTTGTAATTCTCATCTTGCATCAAAGTGCAGCCTGGAATGGAGACGTTTCAGAGAAACGCTTTCCATTTAGGCTACGGCTGTAGATGCATTTGGAGATGGAAATATGCAGGTACAAAACTGTGGTCATTTCGATCTCTGTAAGAGAACAGGATGCAAAATGGGGTTAACAACCTGCAAGACCAGCTACTGTGAATGCTGTTCAACTCAAGTGATCTTTGAAATAGAAGGTTTTTTTCTGCAGCAACTATCAAATCAGAAGGAATTGAAACTTCAGAATAATTCTAAGGAAATTGTAGCAATGTGTTGCAGAACACCATTGCCTTTAATAACAGCTTGGTGGGTTTGCTTATTGCTGGCAGTGCCTGGAAATCTCGTTAGTTCTCTGCATTTCTACAGCCTGGTTTCTACAGTCTCCTGAGAGAGACCTGCCCATTGCTGCCCCTTTGGTCTGACCAGGTGGAAAGCAAATGCTGAGGGCTCTGGCAATTATTTCCCTGGCATTATGGCTAACGTCACCTGTAATTGTTACAGTTAATATAGTTGGCATATGGAAAATGGTACCAGAATAAACCTATGCTAGTACTGCCTTCAATCAAACCTTGTATCGCTTTGATTTTTGGGGCTGGAAGGTTTAACTGCAGGCAGAAGCTGGCTTTGTTTTAATGTACATGAAAAGGTTCAAGGGTGTATTTTTCTCTCCATGTTTTTTTTTTTTTTTTCCTTTTGCTTGCACTTCTATCTTTAAAGCAGTTAATAGAGGTTTTTTTTCATTAATTCTGTATTCAAAACTCATAATTCCAGTAAAATGTAAAGTTTGCCTGCTCAGGAAGATCACAAACTCAAATCCTATATAAACACAAGACATTTTAAGGCATTGATATCCGAAGGTTTTTTTTTTATTTTTAATGCACTTCTCACATAACACACTTTTTAATTCTGATTTAGTAACTCCATTGCTGCACCTCCAGTAATGAGGCAGAACCACACTATGCCAGATGCTGTGTAAAGAGAAAATAATTCCTAACTTAAATAAGTATGAAGTGCAGTTTAGGTAAAATATTTCATGTCTCCTTCCCTGATGGTCGTCATATGGTGCCAGGAGTCAGCAGCAGAGCCTGGACCAGCCCCAGCAGCCCCCACTTCCCTCTGCCAACTGCTGCAGCAAATGCTGCTTTTGCCTGAAAGGGCTCTTGTCTTTCAGGGCTGCTGCTTGCTCGCTGCTCAGCAGTGACAACCACGGTGCATTTTCCAGCATAAACCAGAGGATTGTTCTGGGCTGAATATTGACATATGATGATGGTGCATTTTAAAGCATAAACCAGAGGATTGTTCTGTGCTGAGTATTAGCATATGGCTTTTGACATCTGGTCCTCTAAGAGCACTAAACTGCCAATCAGGAGGCACATTGGGTACAAGCATATTTTTTATCACTACCCTTACTAATCACCAAGATTAGTCCCAGCTTGGCAATTGTGACTGACAAACACACTGAACCTATTCAAATATCCTCATCCATATTCATTTCCTTTTAAACAAATTAAAATCTCATGTAAAATAATCCTCAAACTCTCAAAAAAGCTGTTTGTTTTTTACGTAGGTGGCATGAGTTCAAAGACATCTGGTTAAATATGCATAATTTCTTAAGAGCAAAAATTACAGCTTTTAATGGTGTTTGCCTTTCACTTCATGAAAATCTCTTTTAATGTCACTAGAGATCTTTGTAGCCTGGACAGAAGTTTCCTTTTCTAGCCCAGGGGGGTAGAAATGTCATCATTTTCAGAGCACAGCTGCTTTGTCAAGACAGTGGCACAGACAATTTGAATAACAAACACTGAATTCCTGCAAGCATTTCTAAATCTCCTTCAATTGAAAAAAACCCCAAACCCTCAAATCTAAACCAACAAGCTATAAAGGAAGAGGACAGGATATGGATTATCATCCATCCATCCTGAATCTTTAGCCTTTTGGGGAAGGAAATGGGTTTTTCAGAAAGTGACCTTCGACAGCCAGTAAATACACATCAGATGAGGCCACTTTTCAGTGGTTGTCTCTCAAGGTGAGAGAGAAGGACATGAATTTTAAGCAGAGATGAATCTAATGAGCCATTGTATTAATAATGAGAAAAAAATCTTCAAGCTAAACGGAATTGTTTCAGGGAGTCAAAGGCAGATGAAATTGAGAAGATGAAATAAAGCCAAAAGTGAAAAGTAGTCAAGATAGATTTGACTGAATTGCTATTTGTCATGGACTCCTTAGCCCCTCATCACTTGGAAAAAATAAAGAGAGAAGAGACACTCTAAGGAAAACTTCATGAAGACAATTAGTGCAGGAAGGAAGAGTTGAAAGGAGCCAAGGGGAACAGGTGTAGCTGTACAGGTGTAACTTAGTTTGGCTTGCATATAGCATGGGCATGTTCTTCCTGTTATACTGTGGGTCTCAAACCTGTGATTCAAAAGAGCTGAATATAAAATAAGAGTAATCAAAGCAATGCAGAATGATTTGATACAGCTGGCTCCTTTTCCATCTTCTGGTAATATGTCACCTCTTTTTGGGGTGTGGTTTTGTTACAAATGCCTTTTTGGAACACTTTCTACTGAATTAATTTAAGGATTTCCCTACTACCTATAGGTAACAGGAATTTTTATTCTAAAATTGTTTTGCTGGCTTGACTGCGACAATTCACTCAGAAGACTGTATTCTTTAGGAACATGGATATCTGTATTTGGCTTTACATGAAATAATTTTATAGTACAAATTATTTATCTGAAAGAGTTCTTTCTTTGTATATTTATAAGAATATAAATATTCCTGAGAAACAAATATTGGATTATAGATTTTCAGATACTGCTTTCCTGCTACAATAAAATGTAAAAAAGGAATGATAATGGAATCCTCTAGATCAAAAGGCAGCCTAGATGCCATTTTAACAATTTCAGAGTATTGTCATGACCTTATAAAACGACTCGTTAGGAAATTGCAGCAGTGTGAGAACCACTTGTGATGTTCACTTTATGTTGCTTTGTCTCTGCATGCATAGGGGAGAATAACATGTCATTTTGCAAGAAGCACATCAAAAGGAAATGGTGTTTCTGTGGACTTATGTCTTCCAGCTGCTCTCCCAAGTGCGTACTTTGATGTCTAATCAAGGGTCAGTTTATGCTCCACTATTTATTCTGGGCAAAAGCTCTACTAGAGCCTCTCTGATCTTTTCTTATTTTTGCAAAATGTATGGGAATTTCAGGTCTTTGAAAATTCCACTGTGTCAAACAAATTCAAATAGAAGGAAAGAATGGTAGAGATAGTTGCAGTCCTGCAAACTTTGCTTCTACAGAAAATCAGGATAATGAGACAGATTATTCCCTGTCAGATCCTGCTGGAAAATATAATGCAATTTAGAAAATATACTAGAATGCCATTAGACATATATTTTCTACGGTGTTGCCAGTACTTACAGAGCAAGAAGCACTATACAAAGTTTTTCAGAATTCAGCACAAGCCAGCAAAGACAGAGTGCAGGAGACAAATGTGTGCCCTACATCCCTGATGTCGTCAATGGGCCTGACAAGGGTTGATCACTTGAATGTGGTAAAGAATGCTTAAAAACCAATACAGTTTCCTTATATCTTTCCCAAATCCAAGTGAAGACAGCTCTATAGAACAAAAATGAATCCTCATTTTGCTTCCTCTGGAAGTCAGGAGTGGCACTAGTCCTCCTTTTAGCAGATCCCATCAGCTCCTTCCTTGGCCACGTACTAATTTCTCTGTAGGAGCTTTTAATGCGCTGGTCAGTGGGAAGCCTTGGAGCAGGGATGAAGGCAGGCTCGGAGGCAGCACTGATGGGGATGGTCTGTGTAGCTGGGCTGGGCTCAGGGCAGCTCCCAGGGATGCAGACGGCAGTGCAGCAGCAGCACCGCGCGATGGCACAACGCACACACGAATGCAACTGCAGCCTCCTGCAGAGCAGCAAAGGCGGGGAAGGAAACCCGCCTGCTCCCCTCCCCTGCTGCAGCTGCACAATTTATTAGGCTACTGAGGGCATAAGACTAGCGAAAACCAGAAAGAAATTCCATCTCCCTGACTGGGAAAGGAAGAGTACCACTAAGCCTGTTGGAGAGGTGGGGAGCATCGGCTGCTATGTACTGCACATCACAAGTGGCCAACAGGGATATTCTGGATTAAAAGAAAAAAAACCTGAAATCAGAAGCAGCAATTTTGTCCCCTCTTTTATAAGGGCAAATCTTGGGAGACTAAACTGAGCTCTCCCTCCATTACACCTCCTATTTATGAGAGAATTTGCTACCCAAATGACTGTTTGGTTTTTAAGGCAGAGAGGCTTGATTGACAACAAGCAATCAGTCAAGCATTACACTAATCCTGTCAGTCTATTAATAGGTAGACAGACAAAAAGACAGGAAGAAGAAGGGAGGAAAGTGCAGGTATTTGTCATGGTTTAACCCCTGTCAGCAATTAAACCCCACAGTGGGGTGGGACAGAATTGGAAGAACAAAAGTGAGAAAGCTCCAGGGTCGAAGTAAAGACAACTTTATAGGTAAAGCAAAAGCCATGCACACAAGCATACCAAACCAAGGAATTAATTCACCACTTCCCATGGGCAGGGAGGTGTTCAGCCATCCCCAGGACAGCTGGGCTCCATCACACGTAATGATGATTGGGAATACAAACTCCATCACTCTGAACATCCCCCTGTGCTTCTTCCCCCAGCTCTGTGTGCTGAGCATGATGCCATGGGATGGGATAACTCTGTGGTCAGCTGGGGTCAGCTGTCCCCACTGTGTCCCCTCCCAGCTCCACTGTCTCCCCCCCAGCCTCCTCACTGGTGGAGTGGGGTATGGAGCATAAAAGGCCTTGACTCTGTGCGAGTGCTGCTCAGCAAGAACAAAACATCTCTGTATTATCAACACTGTTACCAGCGCAGATCAAAAAGGCCCATAGTATTTACTATGACAAAAATTGACTCTATCCCCGCCAAATCCACCACATTTTTATGGAAAGCTAAAAGCCAGTGGCTCTACAAGTTAGTGATTGCAAAATAACTAGAAAAAGATGTAGCACATTCAACCAGGAAGTCTTAAAATGCTCTTGCATTTCAATGCCTCCATGGAATTTTTTTTTTACCTTGCGGAGAGCAAGGGAAGAGGGCATCTGTCATCAACTAGATTTATATCTGGGCATCTAGCAACAACACAAGAAGAGTAATTTCACCTACCTCCCCACTAATCCTAAAATGATTATATCACCTTCAGTGTTCCTGACTTCTTAGAGACAAGATCTGTACATTGAAGATGGCCTTGCTGGCTAATTGTTAGCAAATTATCAATTACTGTAAGATGCTCAAGGTGAAATACTTAATACTAAGTAAAATGCAGGATTGTTTGTTCTGCCTAGTGTAACAATCTGTTCCTGAAGCTTCTAAACATTTAATGAAGTGCGTCTTCTTCTTCATGCTTTAATTTTTGTGAAGGACTCATCTTCCATCAGGAAGTTAAATTGAGATTCAGAATCAATGGTTTCTTGATAATTTCAATCTAATTGAGTGGGTACAAGGGGCTGAGGCAAATTCTGGAGAAAACAGGAGCTCTGATGACCGTATGACTTCAGAAGCTCTCCTGGCCCCCAAGCAAATCCAATAGTGTTTTTAGATCCTATAGCCTACTATTTTTGCATTTTCAAAGCACTCCGAAGTGACACAGCAAGGGTTCCTATTTGTAGGGTGCATAATTTTTCAGAGTGTAGTTTTCCTTCCATGTTCCTGAAGATTTACTGAGCGATCAGTAAACAGCATGAAACTTCTGCAGCTGGCACTGTGACAGCAGGGAAGTCAGCTCTGTTGTTGCTGCTAATCTCGAAGCCTGTGTGTGTACCCAGCTCACTGCTCCACTACCACTTTCCATGTGTGAAGAGCCGTGGTGCTGCTTGCTCTCTCCCTGGGAAATGAGACTTGTTACTCACGGTAACCTTTATCTCTGCGTGACATTTGGGCTGTGAGGAGAGGATGGCAACCCTTTCATTCCTGCGCTTGCGCCTTTCCTTGGCAAAGTGTCAGTCAGTTCTGGATTGTGCTGCTTCTGCTGCAGTTCTGGCATACTTCACAGGAGGCACAGAATTACAAGGTTTACAGGATGCTTTATCACTGCAGACAGTCTTTCCTGTGCCACCGCCTGCATTCCTCTCCAGTTAGAATAAAAGAGAGCAGAAGTTCCTGCCTGCTTCTGCTGGGCATGCAACTGATCTGCTCACCTTGCACTCCTTAAATTTCTCAGTGACCTTGATTCACAGAGAAGATCACTAAGGCTGTTGTTTACTGTTTTAAGGCTTGTCTACTTACGTATGCCAGGACTGAAAAACTTTCAGTCTTTTCCTTTTAACTAAGTACCAATCTACTTTTTAAAAATACAAGTCTGTTTACAATAAATATATTTTTTTTAAGGGATTATATCATGCAGGTATTAGCAGGGGACTAAACTTTTTCATCCAGGAAGTTCTTTCACTCTTACATTTCTGTTAAGATGATAAATCTTTGTCAGGCTATATTGGACTTGTGCCTTCATCCTGAATCTGAAATTTGCTTCACCTGAAGTACAGTGAACTAATTTTGAGTTCTTGAGCCCCTCACATCATACTCAGGTTTTCATTCTATTAAAAAGGATGAAAACTCATCTGAACCTGTCTGAAAGCTAATATAGCTGGCTCAGATTCTGAAATGGGAAAACATCCTAAAACTTTGTGTTGATAAGAAATCTTTAAATAAAGTTACAAGAAATGCATAGCATGCTTCTTTTGCACTGGATCCCTCTAATGTGTGTCTATACACAGACTGAAAGGCAAGGATTTTGGTAGGAAAGGCAAGGATATTTTTCCTTCCCAGAGAGTCCTGAGAAGAGTTTATGTGGTAAAGATATACACATTCTGCTTTGTCCTTCCTGACACATGCCAGACTGGGACCTGTCCCTGGAAATTATATTTCATTAAGAGATCCATATTTCCTTGAAGGTGAACTCAAATGCAGGTAGCTGATACAATGAATGTTCCTGAGCAAATCCATAGTGAGAGAAAGAGCATTAGAGATCCAGCTCAGCTGGTACTACTCACATTCTGGATTTTGAGTCTTGAAATACTTTTATTTTAAAGACCCCACTCTTGAGCCCAGTGAGCTTCAGTATTCACTTGGTTTTAAAGTCCATTTTTACAGCTCTAAAGATAAGCTGTATGAATGTGGTCAAATACAACCTAAAACTTACAAATCAAAGTAAAATACAGTCCTGGAGACTGTGAGATGTGGCAAAGGTCTGCAATGTCAATTTTACGAGTTTAAATGAGCAGGTGTCTCCATTGCAGCACGTGGCAGTCCAGCATCCATGGTGAGCAGGAGCAAGGTGTACAAGTAGGGCTGAAAACAGCCCCCAGACACTGGTGCACATTGAATCTCTGAGCTGTTGTACCTGGAAACTTTCAGGCCATTGCTGTAACAGTCTGCCTCCTTCCCACCTCCTACAGTGTGAAATATCTCTGCAGAGCTGTGCTGGCAATGAATATTGCCATGTTGTTCTGAGCCTCAGGCCAGTGTTGTAAAGGTCAATGTAAATAGCTCCTTAGTTACCCCTCAAAGACTTCAATAAAGCACTGCAATAATGAAGTTGTACCAGACTGCCCTAGAACAGAAATGCCACTGACACCTGGCAAAACTGATGATCTTCGTAATTCTAAACCAATTCTAGGTCATTCCAGTGACCTGCACTCATAGCCTCAGCCTTGCTCCCCCTTCCTTCCAAAGAAAAAGGAAATAGATTTTGGCTTAAGATATTATAACATCTGGATTTCTTGAGGAAATAACCACCCTTTTCATATAGGGGAAGTGCAGCAAGGTCAGGAAAGGCTCTCTTGGTAAGGGAAAGCCAACAGTTGCATACTATATTGTGTTGCTGTGCTGAGTTTTACTTTCCTCTTGAATAGCTCTGAGGGTTTTTTTAAGCTTCA
The DNA here is from genome assembly GCA_013399875.1 of Gymnorhina tibicen. NCBI lineage: Eukaryota > Metazoa > Chordata > Aves > Passeriformes > Artamidae > Gymnorhina > Gymnorhina tibicen. The sequence goes on from VXAZ01007005.1 coordinate 2,950,456, forward strand.
GTGGTGGGATTTCTGTATTTATGATCCAATCAGTAACTATGACCCATTAAACTAATACCCAGCATTAGTCACTGAAAGAAACTTGGGAAGATATCCACAGAGCAGTTAAAGGGAACTGGTGGAAAGGCTCAGACAATTCACTAGTTAGAGCTCTTAAGTGTCTTTTCCTCCCCTTTTTTTTTCCCCTGAATCTTTCTGCCTGGTAATTATGTAGGAATAAAAACTCCTTATTTTGCAAAGCATGAGGAGTGGGGAAGGGATTTAAGGCTGTCTGACTGAGGGAATGCCACACTGGAGATGCTTCAGGCTTTGGTTCTTAAAAAATTCAAACCGATTGACCTCAAGCCCAGCATAGACATTTAACATTTTATAACTGGAGACTGGAATACAGAAACCATGTTTATTTAGGATTAGCACTTTTGAAATGGGCAGCTGATCTGTTTTCATGCTGTGGGAATGGGAAAAACTCTAAGGAAAGGCTCTTGTGCTTGAGAAAGATTTGGGTACCTCATAGAGAAGGCTGGTATATATTAATGTGAATAGATACTTATCAAGTCTAACTGCAAAACCGGCTCTTTTGTATCACTGGTTATTCCTACTTTCAACTGCAAAGATTTACTGGAAGACATATTTTTCAAGGTATTTTAGATACTGCCAATTTTAATCCATGTCAGAAAACAGAATGGGAGATATATGTGGAAAATAAAAAAATAGCATCAAAAGTAGAAAATAGATTAGTGTAACATTAGAGGTGTTGCTTTAAATTTTAAAATGCTCAAGAAATGTAATCTATTGGTTTTGTCAACATTTCACAAAAAAAAAGAACAACATTTTAATGAAAATAAAATCATCTTTTCTGTGGCTCTTTATAGAATTAACTGTATCATGTCAGGCCTGTACAATCTGCTAAATAAAACTGTTTTATTGCGGCCTATAAATAGAGTAATACATTAATCTGCTAACACCCTCCTACAACCCCCCAAATGTGGAGATCAAAGTGCATAAATGTATTCAAGACAGGCTGTGAGGGAGCAGTGAGGTAAAGTCCGTGTGCATTGGAGACCATTGGAGTGGCCTTTAGGCCTCTGAGTCAATATCTTTATGTCAGACTTGGCTCCTAGGTGACTGAGTCCTGTTTGGGATTTGGGTCACTGCCACTCAGGTGACACCTCTGTCACATGGAGGGCAGAGTGTAGCAAGTGGAGAAAAGAAGTTTGATGCTGTGTAGTTTCCTTTTCAATTTCCAGTCCCCCTCACTTTCTAATTCTTGGGCCCTTTTGCTGTCAAATTCAAAACCTTTCAAAATGCTTCCAAAATCAATGTTTTTCATTGAATTTACATTTCAAAATCTTGTAGGAAAATGCTGACCTCACATAAAATTTGATAGTACTGAGGGATAAATTTGAAGTGGATCATAATTCCACAAAAGTTAATAATGAGATCAATTAGTCCTAAATCTCTGACAGTGACGCTAAAATAGGCTTCATTAACATTATTAACTGTGATTAATAGAGTTAATAAAGCTAATGAGGTTTATTTACTTCAATGCATATAATATTATTTGTAGGCATCCCAAACAGAAGTATGATGGTGGTATCCAACAGCATTTGATATATGCAAAGTGATTAAAAAAAAAACCTTTCAAATATCTTTAAGGAAGGAAGGGAAGATGAATAATCTATTTTAAGTAAAAAGAAGGAAATAAGAACAAGTAAGTGAAGCTGAGTAAATAATTCAGAATTTATACTTTATTTTATATGTACAGCCCTGCTTTTTTTGCTCATGGGATCCACTGGAATGAAGAGATTTCCTCAAACCTATTTATCATATGAACTTGATAGTTTAAAGAAAGCCTACACAGCAATGGGACCAGAAGCATTAGAAGCTCAGGCTTCATTGTGAAGGTGTGAATGGCTGGGGAAATCAGATTGTGTTACTTCTGTCCTCTCCTTAACTAAACAGACAAAGATTCCAGCGCCAGTAATTCTCAACTTGGCAGGTAAATGCCAAGTATTATCAATACTTATTGTCAACCCTAAAAAAACCCTCTGGCTGTGACCCCAGCCTACTACTCCAGGGTATTTGCACATACATGACAGAAATCCTGTGTTTGTCTTCAAGGCTGTCTACAGTGTTGGGGTCAGTCCTAGGATACTATCAAATCCTATATCCTGGTCCACTGAAATACATCCAGTAAATCCCTTTTCTCCCTAGATCAATCCCTCTTTTGAATTCTCGTTCTGCTTAGTTGTTGCCCGATGCATGTGGCAGCGTGTCTGCAGCTTTCACCATTCTTCAAGCATCCAGCTCAAGCAGGACAGTGCCAGCAATGCCAGAACTCCCTGTTTTGATTTCTGTTTTACAGCTTGTTTTCTAAATCTGCTACAACTAAATTATGGGCTTCTAGAAGAAAAATCAAATAAATATACAGGGCAATCCTTTGAACAGCTCTTCAAGGCAACCTGAGATACACTTTGCAGTACTTAAGGGAAGGAAAAAAAAAAGCCCTAAAACCCTACAGAGAATAACCTCTAAATAAATCCTAAATATGAATAATATGAATACAAATTCAGAGTCTACTTGATAAAGTACTAACCCTCTGCTTTATGGTGACCCTGGTGATAGTCCTTATAACTATGCCAGTTTTCTTGAATTAAATATGTTATAGGAAAAAACTTGGGAAAAAAAAGGTGATGCTGAGCGTTTTTATTTGCTAGTGATATTTGTTTGGGAACCAGGTTGAATAGATGTACAATGAGTGAGGGCAAATAAGGAAGATCCTGTAAATACTCATCCACACAAACTTTGGAAATTCACTTGTTAAAATGCATGTGGACATAAAACTGGACACATATGGCATAAGGATGTAAAAGGTGCAAAGGGACAGTGAAAGTGAGTAATGGAAAAGGAATACTGTGTTTGCTGCAAGGACTACACTTATAGCTAATTTGTGATTCTCACAAAGGGTGAAGTGGTCTGTTTGCAAAAAAGGAACTAGAACAAATGCAAATTGAAAACAACAACAACAACAACAATCATCAAGGCTTAGTTGTATCAAAAATTTGCCTGTTTCATCTCACTCCATTCCAAACTATTATCTTCCAAACGAATCTTAAAGCAGTCAGAGATGTTTTACTTTGGTCTGAATTGAGCAACTGCACTCAGCTACCTGAGATGGGTACTTTATTTATAATATAAATCAGAACACTTTGAAAACAATTCCCTTGGCTTCAAAGAAAGCAGGGATGATTTCCTGTTATTAAAGAAACTGCTTTGTTTGCTCTGCACCCCATTTCTGCACTGTGGGATTGCTGGTCAATTGACCTCAGATGCCTGGCTGCTTCTTTCCTTGTACATGACATGTCTTCCTTGTCAAAGGATAGTGCAAATCAATCAATTGTTCAGGTCATGTCACAAACTTCTGAAATTGCCCTGGTCGCTACCAGTTCCCTCTAAATCCTATTAATTCTTGCCTGGAGCACAATCAGCCTAATAACAAAGGAGGTGGGAAATTCTGAATTTCCCTTCCCTATGGACAACTGAGTTTTGAATCAAGTTCAGTCATAGTGAAAAGTGTTTCTTTTTTGTGTGAAAATCTAAAAAAATTCCTATAAGGAATACGAAACATCTCCATCCCCAGCTACAGCCCGTGACTCTCAGACTAACATGGGTGATGGAAGAGAAGTGTTTGGCAAGGCTTATGAAGAATCCACATGTCTGGAAGCTTGCTGTGAGATTTTTACAGTAACCCAGGATTGCGCTGGCACAGTCTGTGATAAACGAATTACAATATGGTGGTACACAAGGAAAAGAAAGACAAAAAACCCAAAGTACAGGGACACTAAGTCATGGTTTTCCTCCCTTTTTGGACCCTTTGGGCTGCATTCCCTACTTACCCACCCAAAGCATTATTAGATCTCCACTAACAGGAATTTTTGGCGCAGTCTTGGGCCACTCTTGTACTGCCTGAAGGCCCTGCCATCTTCTACAGCAAGGCATTCTTCTAAAGGTCCCTGGCCCTAAGCCCATTCTCCTTTCATAGCTTCTCCAACAAAACAATGTTGGAGGTCATTGTGAAAGGAACTGGTGAGAACAGGGCATGCTTAATAACAGATTGCAGAAAAATAGGCTGAAGTTTTAAAAAAGCAATCCAAGAACTGATTGATTTATCAGGGCCTGTCAGCAAGCTTCTGCCTTCCATGAATCTCTGCTAAAACAGGCCTCCCACTATGTAAGGGACAAAGGCTGCAGGCAGCTCTTGAGATATTAATGAGAAATTTCTTGGTCAGTAGGGGCAGGGGTCTTTTTTGTTTGTTTGTTTTGTGGGAGTTTTGTTTTGGTTTTTTTGTTGTTTTTTTGAGGCTGAATTAGGAGTTTCCTGCTCTCTGCTGATGGCAAAGACCCACAGCAAAACCACTCACAGCCCACCCTTGCAGAATACCCACGCCACGGGCACTAAGGCTTCCACAGTAGTTCCCCAGTAGCAAACCTGATGCTCCCAGCACTCAGCTGTGCTGTTTTCATGGGTACTTGAATGAGGTTTAACACTGAAATGCAGTATTTCATCTGGTGAAACATGCAGCATAACCAACTCATTGTGGGTTGCGCAGATACTCCTCAAGTAATTTACATTAACTTAATCTTGCTAAACTCCTAGAAGATCCTACAAACTGCACCATGGGGGACTTCTCTGCTGTCAGCCTTTTATATTAAAAATTCATCTTTACAGAAAGCCTTTCATTTGAATCCTTAATCCCATTTTAATTTTATTTTCTTTAGCAGCACTGTGAGACAGTATAGATGCCTCTTGTCCATACCTAACCTTGCAGCTCAACAGAGGCGTGGAGCAGCCTGTGCATCTGTGTGGTTCTTGTTGGAGGATGAGTTTCATGTCATGACAGTTCACTGTGAGGAATCAAAGGGACAGCTCAGATTTCAGGAGGTAGCAAAGTTCTTATAAGAGCCCTTGAAACCCCCAGCAACTTGGATGAAATTCTTGTTCACTTTATTGCCCTTGCCACTTGACTTTTTTACCTGCTCTAGTCAAACAGAAAGGTAAAACCTGTCTTAGTATTTGTACTAAAAAGTGTTTCTAATTGAATGGGAAGATGATGTCTTATCATTCCAAGTGAAGCCCTGTGGTTGGGTATGATCTTCTGCTAATTTTGGAAAGGGAAAAATGAATCCTCCAGGTGCATTTCAGTAGTACAGTGGAGCCTTGAAAGGTTTGGGGCCCTCACCTGCATATAGATTCTCAGAGAGACTCAGATAAGCATCTCCCTTGTGATGCTTTTAGGCAAATACTCAAAAGAGCACAGTTTGCTGAGCTGCATCCAAACCATGTTAATTTGGCAGTATGGCTGTGGTTGATACATTTTGATCTGGCCCTGGTGGTTGACACTGAGCTCTTGAATACTTGGCCTTCTGTGACTTGCCCAAGGTCACAGTGGAGGTCAGTGCCAGAGCTGAAAAGCGGACTCAGATTTTGAAACAATTTGAATCTGACTATCAACTCAAAAATACACCCTCTCTCATTAGGCACACAGTACTGAGGCCACAGGAGGCACCTGAGATAGAAAACCCTATTTGGATCTGGTGATCTCTACTAGAAAATGAAACGGACACATATGTAAAGCATCTCCTATTTCCACTCAAGGGTTCAACTGATTAAATGAAAGCAATGTGAGAAAACCTGCCGTAGGCCACAATGTCTTTTAGGGCTGTGGAAGGAAAAAACCCTTATAGCTTTTAATGAGCTCATGAGATTTTACCCTCTGTAACCACTAAATCCATCACCTTGCAACAATGAAGGTAATTTATGATTGCCTCAATTGTTTCTTTTATTTATGGGACATTTTTAGTATGGAATTTAATCAAAGAGATTAAATGTCACACTACCTATTACCTTGCTGTTAAGATATTAATCCTATAGAAAGACATATCAAACTCTGGATTAATCATAAAAGAAAAGTAGTATGATGGCAATGCAATTGCTTTAGGATTCATTATTTTTTAACTTATTTAATGGGGGCAGAAGTTGAGATGTCACTGCCTCTTGTAGCATACTTGTTGTTTTTCAGAATTAGAAAGGAATAAGAAAATATCCAGAGTTAGGCCTTGATTTAACCGAGTGCTTAACACACACTTAGCTTTAATGTGCTTGCCTTGACTCCAGTGAGACTTATGCCTGTGTTTAAGAACTGTATAAGGCAGGATTAAATCACATGCCTAATTTTAAGCATCCACTTAAGTGCCTCTTGGTAGGTAGGGCTTCAGTAAGTTAGGTTACGTATTTGACAGGTTTGCCAGCTTAATAGGATAATTTCAAAAGTAAGAAAAGGGAATGAATATGCTGCCTCTATTTATGTTACACTTTCTATACCAAATGGTTTCTCAAAGCCCTTTATGAACCATAAACTGAACTACATTTCAGCAATTGATTTCAAAGCCTTTTCTACTGCAAAAGCATAGCACCAAGAAGCCTGGAGAGAGAGCACAAAGACAAAAAGTTTGATATACATTTGCAGGAGTTATTGTATATTGGGGGAAAAATCTGAGACCACAGGAACATAGCAACATGGTGTCAATTTGTAGTTTTAATCTGTTGATGCACTTTTGAAAAGACCTGTATTGAGTTAAGCACTGCTCCTGCAGAAGCTATTTACCATCACAGAAAGTAATGGTCATCTCTGTGTCATCAGGAATAAAAACTCACTTCCATTCTAAGTACCATGTTCTCTTCACTGAGTAAACACTCTACTGTCCTAGCCAGTCATGAGTTAACCCAGTTCATAGGCATTTACTGTTTACTGCATCAGTGATATACTTTCTGGGTAGGCCTAGTTTCAATACTCAGATCAGCCAACATACCGCAATTTCCCACAGCTGGCCAGACCCCCTTTTCAGAAGCTGTTGTGTAGGTTAGTTTCCACCAGAAGTCCCCTCAGTTCTCTGCTTTGCTTCTCCCCACACAAGTCCTTTTCATCCATGCTGACCTAGACTCAGGCCAGTGTGGCCTCTCAGGGACCATGCCCAAAGAGCTTTCGGTAGCACCTTCACAAAACAAGCAATCTGGCAGCTACTGGAACTGTAACCTATGGCTTAATATTTGCCTGAAGGAATAGGTATCCAAAGTAAGCTTTGTATGTGTATAAACTGGATTTGTAAAACCAATTAGTCACTCCTGACATCAGCTAGGTTGAGCCTGGCCACACTGGAATCAAACAAGCAGTGAACAAGGGCTTCCTGTTTGCAGCTACCTTTGTTCCTCCCGTCACAGACTAAAAAGAAAAGGTTTCTAGGACACAGCCCCAGTCACTGTCTGGCTTTACCTTGGCCTTCCAGCTTCATTAGGGCAAGGAGCACAGGGATTATATTGCTATGTCATCCAGAAAACACACAAAAAACCTCAACAAAAAGCATCATCTGGTACCAATGAAATATTCAAACAGGTTTGCAGATGACAGTGCCTGTTTCTGACAGGAGAATATTGTTTGGGAGAAGTTATTTGCACAAAGCAGTGAATGATTGATGCAAGGCCAATGAAAGATTGATGTGTGAAAACACAGAACACATCTGCCCTAATTGAAAATCCTGGGTTCCCCAGGATTATGGGACGGGAGAAAAACTCCTGCCTATGAGATTCACCCTGTCATCCCATCCTCTAGAAATTTTCTAATCACTCATCCTACCTCTTTTTTTTTTCATGCTGATTTCTCCTTGATGCCTCCATCAAGATTATCATGGAGTGACAAACTGTGCATACATAGAGAACGTGGTAGGAAGTCAGGTTGGAAGCAGAGTAGTTGTGGAGAAGCAAAGCAGCAAAGTGAGGGGAACTGACAGGGAAAACCAGAGCTACTGGTCTATCTTTTAGCATCCAGCTTACTAGACAGCATCACAGATGTCATAAAGATCCATTCTGGTGCTTTGGTTTATGACCAACAGCAAATAACATAGAGTCAGGAGAATCTCTTATTATAACCATGTATGGTCCCTGCTTCCCCTGTAGTTAATCCTTAGAAAACTTAGAAAATTCTAAGAAATACCTTGAAAATCATGTGTATGCATGTGCAATTCAGACAAGCCAAAATGGCATCAGAAAGTTTGTTCCTGTGAAATACTTAGCAAGGGCAAAAAGATATAATGAATGGATTCATCAAATAGTACAAGGCCAGTCTGGGCACCCATTTGCAAATCAGAAGACTGAATGTTTTGGAGGCTTAGTTGTCCAGAGCTTGTAAAATTCACAGTCAAATCTCACTGACAACATAGCCAGGACACGGCAAATTGAACCTTGCTCTGAATGTCATGCCCAGGATGTGCTTTCTGGTACACACTGGCACATAACAGAATATTAAACAAGGGTATCTTTTCAGTCTCCTTCTCTTGCAACAGTCTGAATTTCTGCCTTCAGTGCTTCCACTGTCTGACCTCCTCAAACAGACACCATCACTGCCCTTTTCAGTGCATGGATCATCCAGCACCTTCAAGGCCAGGAGCACCATTAGAAAACACCAGGGAACCTGCCCAAAAGCATGAAATGACAGGCATTAACTCTCAGCCAGGGTTCACTGGTAGTTCACAGTATTTCTTGCAGCCAGGAGCTAACTAAAGAGGGTAGAATGCATTTGATACATTTAAAATCTCACTGTTTTCCTGCTAACCTTGCTGGTGGCACAGAGCATCAGCAACTATGTAGGTAATGATGCCTCAACAGTGGGCACCAGCTGAATCGTTGGAAAGCTTCAGTCTCAGCCGAGGATTTCTTTGCTAATATTACCAACATCGCCCTCTCCTCAGAGTATAGGGTGCTGGGTGGCAAGAGATGTAGTTCTGCAGCCTGGAAAGGATCTAGACAGAGACAAGGAGATGATGCAAGGAGACTGGTCTTCCCTCAACCTTGAAGACTTTAAGACAGCAACAAAAAATAAAGACAGAAATAATCACATACATGATTTTCTGTAGTTAATAATCTTACAATCAGTTTTCTGAAAATTACTGGGAGACATTCCTGATATCATAATTTGATTTCCAGTAAGGCCTGGGAGCTCTGTACTTGAACTCCCAGAGCAGAATCTGCACAAGCATAGAACAAAAAACCATCTGGTCCCAGTGATCTTTCACAGGACAAGCTCTGCCAGACTGGATGAAAACTGTAATGTTTACTAGTTTTCCCCAAAGAACAACACCCACGGTTCAGAAGAAAGTGTTTTTATAATTATTAAATGCCTTAAAACAACTGTTCATTTCTGTTCTATTAGCAAAGTAAAAAGAAAGTGGGTGGAGGGTCACAATGGGACAAGAGAAGGCCTAAACATTTTGAGTTTATCTGTTACATACACATTGCACTCTGATCCAGGGAGAAAGTTTCTATTCAGGTAGTGTTAGGGTGACATATCTGGCATTGAACTTGATTTGGGCACTGAGCAAGCACTGAAATATTCTTGAGTTCAACAGAGGTAAAACTTATTTGCATGGACCGTTAATAAAAAGTGACTTCATTGCTTCTGCTGGTCCTGCTTTGAGCAGGTGTGGGCCAGAGTACTCCCTTTCCAACCTGAATGATTCCACCCACGGCAAATGCCCTGTCTCTCTTCTTTAAAATAGGCTTCCCTTTCACAACACCTTCTGGAGCCCCTGTAGCTTGATCTTTGTCTCAAGAAAGCCCAAGCCTTTGATCTTCCTGTGCTTCTAGTCTCTAACGTCACAGGTCAAAACCAGAGGTTTTATCTTCAATGCCCCTGTATTTGAAGGGGCTTGGGGGTATCGGAGGTGTTGCTGTTGCAAAGGCAACGCTTGTAAAAATACTTCTGGGAAACATGAACTACCCTGCTCTCCCATTAAGGAAACAGCAGTTCTGTTTCAGGACTATATTGTGTTGTTTTCATACAGCAACAAAAAAGGGAGGGCTGTCACTGTAACATCTGCTCCTGATATTGTACTGTGATGAAGTGTAAATCCAAGCTGATGAGGCCATAAATTGCATTACACCATTGCTCCTCCTGACCCTCTAGTCAGACAAGTTTTCTATTACAAAGACCCCATCCTCAGGAGTTTATATCCTGGCTATAAAAGTTTAGTTTAAGCTGAAAGTTGGCATAAAATACCATAACTCCAGAGTGAATCTCTTTTGTAAACTTGATAACAGCTTGTAATACACTTCAATAGCATCTTTCACAAAAAGAGGATGGAGTGTTTAAAATTCACTGCACCCCCCATGGAAGCATTTACCAGTAGAATCACCTTTGGAATAGCCAGAATAAAATATTGCTTCTAGTTTAATCTGCAGAGTCTTGATGCCTGTTTTGGTAAACCGGGAGGAAAGCAGCAGATTTTTATTCTTTGTAAAAGACTAGCACAGTCATTATAAGCTACTTTTAAAGATTTTTCAAGTTCTAAGCTAGTTCTAACTTTAGTTATCAATACTATAAAAACTAGAAGCTTCAAAATTAGAAAAAAAAATCTATTTCTATTTTTAAAACACACTGGGTAAGAAATAAAGATTGTACTTGAATATTTTCCCTTCTTACCTACTTACAAGTTTTCAGCCTTTGAGTTTTATCTTAGTTCAAACATTTAAGTCAAATCTGTTTCCTCCACAATCTTGATTTTTACTTCAGTTGATTTGATCCCTTAAATCCCATATTATTGTCCCTGTTCCCTGCACAGATTAGCATCATTTGAAGCACCAGCAGATGAATACAAGAATTCAACTGTTAACCCATAAAGAGAGGACACAACCCAATCTCTTCTGGACAGAAATAAATTCTCAGGAGCATTTTCTATGAAAAAAGGATCAAAGTCTGATCAATATATGACTGAGGGTGAGTCACAGCTATTTCTTTGCATGGGAAAGTCCAGTTCCCAGCAGCTTCACAGTAAAAAACTCCAGGCACAAAGTGGGCTCAGATTGGAGTAAATCCAACCCAGGCCAATGTTGGGGGCTTTATATTTCAGTAAGACATTATTTCAGCACTAAACAGATGAGTTTTGATCAACTCATTTTGAAATTCTCACCCCAAAGCTCCTGTGATAGAGGAGCTCCTTGGAGGAAGCAGTCTGGGACATAAAGCTGTGATCATTTAAGTGAGAGGGATGCCAAGGGACACCAGTTTTCTGTCTCCTGCTTATACAGGTGGAAGTTCTTGTGGAAGGAAGGAAGAGCTGTATGTACAGGCGTCAAGATAATCCTCCATAAAAGCCTCCTAACTTGATAAATATCCTCCTCTCCCAGTAGGATGCGTTGTTTCTTTGCTGTTTTGGACTAATGAGTGTTGATTGTGATACAGATCTTAACATGACCTAGTCACCAGTCAGGTGAAACTCTTGTCAATTTTTCCGTGTACACACAGAATTAAAACCTTCCTGAGACCTAATGATCCACGAGGTAAGTGGGAGGAAAGGGGAGGAGGAGTGATTAATCTCCCACTGTTTAGCATCACTTCATTCTTTACAGAGAAACACCTCTTTGCATGAGAGTTTTATAGATTATATCATCATCCAACTCCTCAGTATGCACATCTCTGGTCCCTGTGGGGAAATCTAAGGTTTCTCGCTCAGTAAAAATCTGCTAAAGTCTTCCTCCCCACAGCATGAAGAGCTGTTTCACACAGTATTCCACCTGGGCTGACGCAGCTCCATGCAGGCTCCAGGCTGGCAGCACAGCAAGATGGGCTTAAGAAACCCCCACAAGGGATTTGAACTCCCTTCTCTGAGCTTTACTGGGGGGCTCCAGCTTGGCTTTCACCAGCCTGCTATTCATGCTGGGGATGGAGGTGGCTCAGCAGCACTGGAGAGAGGCACTGCCTTATGGGGCAGCCCAGCTGGCCCTCCTTATGTCTGGAACACAAAGTCTGCTACACTCCCTGATATTCTGCAAGGCTGACAAGCACTGGTAGCCATTTGGCATACAAAGTAGGGAAAGGGAGGAGATCTCACTGTTTCCTGACTCTTCAGTGTCTGTAGATACTTATTTTACTGAGTACTTCTGTCTTTAGTCCCTTCCCAAGATATAAAAAAAAATAAATTTTGCAGCAAGTGGCATCTCCTCTCTGCAGCGTAAGCTTTAAAACACACAGGGAACAAACTTCTTCTAAAGATTTGAGTATTTCATTATTTGCTTAAAAAGAGCTATTTGCTCTGGTGTTTTTCCTCCTCCATTAATCAGAATTCTTTCTGTATGTCATCGCAAACTTAAGGGCGTACCTATACTGCTAAAGAGAGCATCATGCAGCTTTACATCCGGTAGGAATGACTAAGGAAACCAGGAGCAGGTTCTTAGCCTCTCAGGCTGGTCAGAGGGAGAGATGAAAGCAGCTAAACCACTATTAGCATTCCCACTGCAGAGGTGGCTCTGGGTACACCCAGAGATGGGCGCCCAGGTGAGGTGTTTCAGAACTCCTGCCTGGGATTCCCCTGCGTCTTTAGACAAGAATCAAAGATTGATCCACAGCAAGCACAACCCACTGCTGTCCTTGGCTACCTGCCCTGACTGCGTCCACTGACTGCTGGAGTAAAAGGTGGTGTGGACACCCTTTCTCCTCCTTGAATGCTTACCTGAGGGATAAGGAAGACACAAGTAGTCCCGCAGTCTCCTTCTGTCCATCTTGTGGGATGAAGACTACCAAATACCTCTCTTCCTCACTGCAGGCACAAAAGGATAGGTTTTCTTCCTTGCCCCCTCACTCTTTAGAGGCAGCTCCTCTAGTGTTCCATGTGCTGCTGTAGTCAGTCCTTCCTCCCCACTTCTCTCTGTCTTGTTTTAAGGGAGCAGCAAGAACAGAAGGCAAGCTGGGAGCTGAGGAAGACCACAGCATTGGAGGTAACAGGGTCTATCAACAGTCCCAGATAAAGAAAGGTGACACATCAAGTCCAGAGTCCATGCAAAGAATGTAACAGGAGCAAAAGAAGACAGAGACAAGGCTTCAGCCTTGGTCCAGGCACTGTCCATGAGACAGGGCTGGAAACAAGCTATCTACAGCCCTAGGCCAAGTCTGAAAAGAGGTTCTGCATCAGGGTGAAGAGATACATCCACAGCATAGTTTGGGGAAGGGTTGAACCCCCTGGCATTTGCTTAAATGGAATCCTGGGAACCAGGGGAAGGGCGTGAATGTGGGTCCCAGCTGAGGCTGAATTAGGGTCATTTGAGGCCTATTAATGTCCTCACACCTAATTAAATTTTCTACACTGCTGGGAATCCTTCTCCCTCTTCTGGGGTCCCAGCCCTACCTGGGACCTGATTGTGTTTTTGCAATGCAAATAACAAAGTAGTTAATCCGTGATGTGAATTAAATTTATGTCAAGTGCTACTTGAAGGGTGCCCACACAACCTGCCAGGAGGAGTGTAGCTGCTAATTAGCACCCGTGTTGGCTGTCGGGGTGAGGACATGAAATGTGTGAATGGAATACAGAGAATAAACTACCCACGCTGGGAAACTGCAAGTTGACACCGTCTTTTCTATGCCAGATTTTCTGTGCTCTAATAACAGATATCATCAAAAGATTAGGGAACTCATAGGGCTGTAGCATTTCAGATACAGGAGACTGTGAACCAGTATTTTGGATACAAATAATATTAAACTTTACAGGCAAAGGTACCTTAAGAGATAGGTGCAAACTACAGTGAAACACTTAGAATTGTTAAAAAAAGGTAATATAAGCAAAAAAAGAAAGGAAACTAAACTGTTTTGGTCATTCATATTCATTTCTCTGTGGCTCTGCAGCCTCACTCTGCTGGCAATGTGGGTAGTTTCCCAGCTTCTGACCATATTGATTTTCTTAGCAGAAAAAGCCTAAGGTTATCTAAACAGTTTAGTTTCTTGCTCCTTTGTGTTGAATTCATTATATTCTTTCTGCCTGGATATCTACTCTACATTGCACATGATGCACCGATCTATAACCCGAGCAGAAATTGTCCACAGAGCTGGCCAACAATCGAGGGGAATGTATGCTCTGGTGATTAACACATCAACGCTCCCATCACCAGCCAAGATTTCCATTAGAACTCCTCAAACGGACAATGGGCCAATTACTGGTGGTGTCAGTTCCCAAATTTGGCCAAGTTTCCTTATTTCCTGAGCTGTGTTCAGCCTTGCAGCACCAGCAAAAGGGACCCTTTGAAGGTATTTCCCACCAGGGCAGCGGGTACTGACTTTGCTGAAATACTTTCATTGATTTTATCCCAAATGCAGAACAAAAGAGAAACAAGGAATTTCCAGGTCAGGAACGTAATCATTTGCATACTAGGTTATCCCATCCCTGTCAAATCCCTCTTGTACCTGAGATTTCAAAGGCAGGTGAAAATCTCTTACTGGGCCTGGTACACACAGAAAACCTGGCACATAACATGGGAATGAGATGAGATTCCTCTCCAGCACAAGACCACCATAAATCAGCAGCCAAACTCCTGCCTTGGAGAAGTCACTCAGGGCAGAGTAAATCCATTTCTCTGGGTAGGAGTTGTGCTGGAGCAGCAGAGGACAGGACACTCCTGCAGGCAGAAGTGTTGCAGACTCCTTGAACTCTGTGCAACAGCTCCATCCCTCCATCCCCATTTTTGTCTGGGCTAGAGCCAGAACTGTTGGCAAAGCAGCTTTTGGAGCTGAAGGCCTTGTGGTTCAGAGCACAAGTGTGATTTGGCTGCTGAGCAAGACACGTAACCATGAGATGCTCCTCTTCCTTGACTGAGGAGGAAGCTGAAACCTTTTCAAGTCATTCCCAGTACTCCATCCAGCTTCCCTATCCACTGTAACCCCTCTGCTCCTCCCACTGACCAGCCAGACTTTTGAATGGCTTGTGCCAAAGTACAAATGGAGGGGATTAATCATGCATGGGTGCTGCTTGTCACATCACTTCATGACCTGCGACCTGTGCCTGATTAAACACCAGCACACAGCCCCTCCATCTCAACATGCCTCAGCCACCTCTCCAGTGCTGCTAGTACCAGCTGTAATTGTCATGGAAAAGGCCCTTGGAAGCAGCTTTTTGTGGACTGACAAACAGATTCTAGATTAATGACCAGAGTCCTGCAAGGCTGGGGAAAAATCACCACAGGTTGTACATGGCGTGCTGGGACAGGCTGTACCCTGGCCTGCTGGTGGGAAGGTGAGTGCTTTTTTTGTGTGTTATATTCAAGGAGATATTAAACCAGCTCTCTTCCAGCATTGTTACAGATGCTGCTCTGATCTGCTGCATTAAGTAATTTGTGCTTCTCCCCCTGAAAAGAATTTATTTCCTCTCTGTGCTGGTGTCAATGCTAATATTAGCGAGTGTTACTGAACCGTTTTACATCTGCTCTAACAGCAGCTGCTCTGCAGGAGGGTAACTTGACAAGAGGACAGGGCAGAGGAGAAAAGTCACGCTAGGTGCTCAACAGAAGGGGCAGGAGGGAAGGGCTGGAGACTGCAGGCAGCTGGAGAGGGGCATGCAGCACTCAGCAGCACAAGGATGCAAAGAGGGATGTAAATACCATATAAACAGATCTCTTCCCATATGAATGTTTGAGTGGTATGAAATGCCCCACGTGAGAGGGGTCTGTTGCATAATTGTCACCAGGGAGGCCTGTGGGGATGCATCAAATTAGCTCTGCTCAAAACCTTCCTGGGAAGCTGTCTGGCAAAGAAAAGAACAATTTGTGAAATGTGAAAAACAAGCTCAGACCATCCTGATTCTGAGGCAAATATGTCAAAGTTCATGTTTGCACTTCAGCAAAATAAAGGGGCTCACTGGCAGCCAACAGTTCTGCAATCAGCTGGTCCTTCTCCTAGAGGGCATCAAACCAAACTGGGGAGTATCTCTGATGGGCAACAGGTGAGACAGAGCCCTGGTGGTAGGAAGCAGTGCAGCTCTGTACTCTTATTGGGTCATACATTTTGCAGCTGGGGCAGTCCCCACACTGATGTTTCCCTGCACAGGGTACCTGGTGCTGTGTGGCTGACTGTGGGAACTCGGTTTCTAACCCATTTTAGTGAATTTAAAGGGATATGATCCCTGTCTTATGTTCTTACTGCATTTCAGTAGGTAAGCAGGTGGATCTCTGGAGATGAAATAGAAAGACCTTTGGTCAACATGTCAATGATTAAATTGGGAAATTCAAGGTCTTAAGAGTGTAACTATATTTTTTTGGCCTACCCTTTAGAGTCAGTCAGGGCTGGGGGCTGGAATGTGTCTCTAGTGCAGGGAGAAGGTGGACCAGTGGAAAACAATGTGGCAGTCTGCATACAGCCTCGGGAAGACCTTCAGGTTCCTTAAAAAAACTAGATTTTTTTCCTTCCCAAATATTAGGGATTTGTAAACCTTTCCTCTGTCCCCAGAGGGCAGAGTTATGGCCCCTTCTCCAGGCCATTCACGCTGGGAACAGAATGGCCCCGCTGGGTACATGGGCTTCCACAGAAAGCGCATTTCCCACTCCACAAATCTTCGTGATTTCAAAACAACTTTTCCTTCTGTGAAGGGCTGAGACCAAGAAACAGCGAGAAACTGGTAGTGTTAAAGCCTGCATGTAAGTGCATGTTAGCGGTTTAAATCTCGGAACGATTCCGCCCCCGGGCTGGAAGCGAGCCCCTGTCGGGATGCCGGCTCCAGCCGTCCTTTGGCCCGGGTGCTGCAGGGGGTGCTGGAGATCGCGGTTTGCCACACACCCGTCGCCAGCCCCAGCGCTGTGTGCTGCAGACTTGTTTACATCTGAAAAGATTTATTTATGTTGTAAAACTATCTGCTGCTGAATAGATGAAAAGAAATATGTGAGGGAAACCATAATCATTTAATACTTATTCCGTTTATTTTCTATTCATTTAGCAATGGTGGCATTCTCATTATAATTAAAGGGAGCTGGGTGGCCTTCTAATGCTTTTCCACATGTGTTTCATCCTTCCCTTTGAAGGTGCTTGGCAGATTTAGGTCATATATTTTCTTCCTTTCGTGCAGCAAGGGGAAGAGGGGAAAGAAATTCCCAGCACCAATCTTTTCTAATACTTCTACATTATTTCAATCCAGCAGAGGTTTGCTCTGCCTCAAGCTAAAGAAAATCTATTAGGCTCTTTAAAGAAGTAAGTCAAAGGGGATGCATCCAGGATAAGGTCAGGCAAAGATGTGTACAGCAGAGAATGATAGTGCTCAATATCATTGCTTTGGCTGCCAGGAAAAGTTCACCCCAAGGGATGCCAAACTCCACTTAAACTTGTCTCTTGTCTTCAAATGCCCCTGACTGCTGGAGACAAGCACTTTACACTTTTTCCTGGCACTTGTCTGAGGTAGGTGGGAAACAAAAATTCAGAGGGCAGGACCAGATGCCCTTGTCCCAGCAGTGCAAACTGAGAAGGTGTTGAAGCTGGAACTGTCCAAAAGTCATGTTGCTGCTGTCTTCTGGGCATTTTAAAGCATGCCTGATAGTGGTCCTATTTAACAGCTAGTATTTGTTAAAATTATTACAGGTAGCTTTTTATTTAAAAAGCAGCACATGCAGCTTGTCAGAGCACATATTTAAGCAGACGACTTATGGTTAAGGTAGGTGGTTAAACCTGTATCTTTGCACCCACAGCTACAGACTTTTTTGTTCAGAGTCTGAGATAGGGACAGAGTCACTGGAGGTTTCTCCTGCACTCCCAGACAGTTGCATCCAGGACAGTTTCAGAAATTAGGATCCTCTGGAGTGTGACTCAGCCTGTACAAGACATCATGGCTCTGTGGAAGGTCCCATCTGTGCTGCTGATCGTAGCAGGGCATGAGGGTGACAGCTCAGTTAGACAGCTCATGTCAGAAGGAATGAATACAGAAGGTGCTGCTGAACTGCATCTTGCCTGATTTTTTGGAGTTTGGCAGTTGATGCGGGTTCAGCATCAGCCTTGACACCAGTCTCTGATGCTGTGACACTCAGGTCCCAGTAGCTGCTCCTGCCTCGGTTTTGGTAGATCCCCAAGCAGAGAAACAGTCTTTGTCTATCTGGAGAATGAAGACAAAGAGAAGGGGGAGATGAGAATGCGTAACTTTCTGCCATTTCTCCCTCTGATCCAGCTCCACAGCAGTTTCAAAACACCCTCAGCTTTGGCAAGCAGTGCCTTTGTTCCTACTCCTTTCCTTTGGCTGTCTCTTCCCTCTCCAAATCCTGGAACCCTCACAGAGTTTTCTTGTTGAATCTTTAACCTCCTCTGTATTGCAGGTGTTGTCCGTGTACTTCTAAAGCACCACAGTCAGAGAGGAAAGGGGAAAACTATTTTCATTTTGAAATCCTGGTCTGTAAAACCTTTTATATAGCAGCATGCCAGGAGAGAAAATATAACTCTGAAGAGGCAGGATATGTTTCAGAAGCAATTTTGCTTTCCCCACTTCAGGAAGTCTGGAGTGCTGGAGCAAGAGGATGCTGCAGAAAGGAGGATAACCCTGGGTGCCATGGTGCTGCCTGGCATTTTACTATCAGCATCAGGCTGAACACAAGCTTGGAGTGTACACTGAACTCTGCATGGCCATTCTGGACCAACAAATTAAAGGCAGTGGCTAAGAATACCATAAACAATGGTGACTGAGGGGTCTGGCACCAGTAATTTAAAATGTCACAAATTTGAATTTTCAAAACCTTAATCCCTGAAGTACTGGAGTTGCCAGGAAGGGTTTGCAGTGGCTGTTGGTTGGGCAGCTGTGACAGCTGCCTCTAAACGCCATGCCAACCTCCTGCCAGCAGCGTCCCCAGCCATGGCTTGGGGAGCCGTGGAGAGCAGCTCTGAGATGTACATGGGGTCTGTTCCTCCACAGCCTGAGTGTGGCCCCACTGCCAGCGCCCTGCTGTCATTATTGCTGCTGCTAATTGTTCTCCAGAGGAGCCCGACGGCAATGGGGTGTGCTCCACTACGATAAAGCACTTGCACTGGCTGGGAGCAAACGACAAGGACTATCAATCCTCATGCCTCAGGGCTCAAACTGAACAAAATTTTAGGCTAGGGATAAGCCTGTGAGAACTGTTCCCCACAAAAACAAAGGCGTGCAAAATTCGTTAGCTTGCTTACAAATTCTCAAGCTCAGATTTGGCCTGTTAAATTGTTTGCAGTTTTGGGGCACAGGAATGAGGTTAAGCCAAATCCCATCACAGCAGAACCCCCAGACTTCCCAGTTTCCCTGTGTTTCCTGTGCTGGGGTTTCAGGAATGGTTGCACAGTTGAATGGGTTTTGGTTTGCAACTTCATCTTGCCTGGGAGTGAAATGGGTGTGAGGGAGGAGCTCTCTTCAGACAGAAATGGAAAGTCAAAATGTCGACTGGCAGCACTTCTGCCCCTCTCACCTCTCCAGCTTGGCTCATAAAATAAAAAATTTCCATCGAATCATGTCAACAGCAGAGGGTATCCTAATTTCCTCTGCTTCCACCCAGCAGTTCTTATTCCAACCTGACATCTCCCAGCAGCTAATTCCAATGTTGCTTTATCTAATAAACTACAGAGAAATCCCAGTACCTTTTAAAAATCCTTTCTTTGGAGATAGCTGTGTCTGATTCTCTAATAAGTATTCTATTAAGAGAAGCCTCTGCTGAGCTTTGTTAAGGAATTGATGCAATTTGATTTTTATTACATGAACAGACTAACATGGATACTAGCTGTCTCTGATACAAAGAGTCACTGCAAGAAGTATTGTACTTCCTCATGCACACCAAGATAAAGTAATTAACTTTATATTAAAAAAAATCTCTGTTGAGATCTGTTCTGCATAATTCAACACCTTGTGCCAATTAAAGAGAACTTCTTTGGAAAATGGTTTAGGCTGTAATTTTATAAGTGTTTAGATTTGTGTGCAAATATGCATGGCTTTATGAATGTTTTGATGAGTGTAATTTTTCTAGTAGAGTTTACACATTTGTTTCCTTTATTCATAAAGTGAGGCTTTGTAGAAGAGATCCTGGATCAGGCCTAAATCTCAAACTTGATGAGCCTGTCAAGGACAGAAGAATTCCTGTCCAAGATAAGAAAACTCATCCAAGCACCCCCTCCTCCGTCCTCCTCCCACCCCTCCTGCCCTTCCCAGTCCCTCAACACTGACCCATGGTTTGGATGGCAAGACCAGGGTGGGTAAATCAGCACAGGGACTCTAGTGATTCACCAGTGTGTTCCTTGGTGCCTTTCTGAGCTGCAGGGAAAATTTAAGGACAAATTTGTAAACACCAAAATGAGTTGAGGAGCAGCTGGGAACAGGCTGAGAACGACTGAGGACAACACAGCCCCTCTCTCGGGTGGACAGTCCTGGTGTGCTATTGCCTCTGGGAAGGTGGTTTCTTTGGGCCCATTGGGGCATTAGGGTGAATCCTGCACTGTGTTTGTCTGGCCAACTTCCTCTCCACCCCTGTGGGGAGCAGACCCTGGGTGGCTGCGAAAAGCCCTGAGAGAAACATTCAGGGTAGGTAGAAGTTGCCTGCCACCACTGAAAGCCCATCCTAATGCTGTGAACAGCTCATGCTGCTCCCCCATGACACAGAGAACCATCTCAGTTAGTGCTCCTCTGCCTTTAATTTGTGGGAGGACTCAAAAGAGCTTAAAAGTATACAGTCAGAACAAAGCATTGCTTGTTACCCTGGGATGCAGCAGATCAGAATGGTCACTTGATTGATATGGCTTTCTCAGAAAAGTAGTGAGAGTGACTGTGATAAATAAAGACAGTCCAGTATTGGCAACAGTAACAAAAATCCATGGCATGGATAGATTAGACCAACATCAAGAGATTAGGTGGTGTGCAATCAACTACTGAATAGGATAAATACCATAAATATTAGGGCTATGTTTTAAAGAAGAAACTGCTAAATGAAGGTCAAAGTGAGACACAGAGCTTCTTCTCTCAACAGCCTGTCTACTTACCTGGACTGATAAGCTCCACATGAGGCTGACTCAGTTAAGAGGATAATAATTAGCAATCCCCCAAGCAGACAAACTCTGTCACTGAGCCAGTCCAGAGTCTCATTCCCCCTTTCATATCCTCAGCTGTGCAAGTGCTATAAGTCACTTATGCCAGCATTAGGAAGTTAAGGTAGAACAGCAGCCAAAGTGCTTTAGCTGAGATTTCTTGAAGCAGCTTGAATTGACTCAATTAACATCTGGAGGCTGCCCTGCTGGACTTCAGTGTGATGGCTCCCTGTGCCAGAGATGGAGACTCTGAGACTCAGACCTTCATCCCAGCATTCGGGCTTCCAATACTTAGAAAAGTGCCACCCATTCTATCTCTATATCCATCATCTACATCTAAACTACATCTATATCCACATCTCTTTGCACCTATATATGCCCAGATACAGTCTATGGTTAAGGCTTTTCCTACTATTAATTTTTCTATTATCATAATATTGCTAAGCAGCCCTAATTAAATTAGATCCAAATAATACACTAGTTTCCATTAGAGTTATCTACTGTTTCTTTGGGTGTTTATCAGACATTCATGTTTCACTCGGTAAATTTTACCTTGAACCCACAACCGGTGATTTATCCTGGGTGCATCTTTTGAGTTTACTTCCAAACTGCTCTAAAGATGTTCAGTGGGGTGGAGGCCAGTACATCCCTTCACCAGCTTTTCCTGAGCAGTTATCACTGTGCCCAGGTTGCTCAGCACAGAGGATATGTAAATACACACATACTCACTTTAAGTAAAAGACTCTGACCTAGAGAAATTATATATTTGGACAAGTAAGACATGCAGTGGGTGGAAGAATATTAAACTCTTCTTCCCTCTGAGTGGGAGAAAAGAGGGAAAGATCTGAAGCACAAGTATTAAATAATATTAGATAATCTTTTTATAGCACAAAACATGAGGTTGCTTTTTAAATTCTAGTATAAATATGGTATAGCACCATAAGAGTAGAATCATGTATGTCTGTATTAGGGTACCTGTAGTAATAGATCTTATATCCATCCAGAAAGGGCAATATACTACCCAGCTACTAAGAACTTTTACACTGATACAATTTATAAAACGGTATTGATTTACTCTTGCAGTAGAAAGGCACATTCCCTGCAAGTGAAACAATGTACTGCTAAAAATATTCTGGGTAGCAGTCCGTAGGAGAGCTTGAAACTACTTTTAGCTCTTCCACAGATACAGGAAAGGCATAATTTGGCACTTCCATTTTTTTTTTTCTCTAGATCTTAATATTTAGGAAGGAATCTGCAGAAAAATCAACCCACAAATGCGTTCATTTGGGAGAAAATAAGGATTGTTAAAGCTAATGTTACATTCTTTTAAGCCATGTATATGATCAAAATATAACTGTAAATCTCATGCACAGAGGCTTCTTACCAGAATGTCATTATTTTCTCTTATTATTATTATTCAGTTTAGTAATCCCACAAAACCAGCATGTTTCAGTTAGGCCAGAGTCAACAAAGGAAAAGTCATCACCCGTAAAACAGATGCAACTTCTCCTCTACCGCACCAGGTTGTCTGGTCTTTTTTATCTAATATTTTCTATTTGTATTGGGCCCAATAGTTTTTTTTCAGTATTTTTTTCCTGTTTTCCAAACCAACCTGTCTTGTCCCCATTAGACAAGAGGGTGAAATTCTGGTCACAACTACAGCTTTCAAGTCAATAAAACTAAATGTTGCCTCTGACTCTGCAACAGTCTGTTTGCACCTTGAATTTTTATTATGTTTGTTAAATACTTTTTTTTTCTTAATACGGAATAATCCTTGTGCTACAGCCTCTAGTGAGAGTTAAGATAAAGGTACGATCACTTCAATGTTATTGTACTATTAGTCCTACGTATTTCTCCCTGTCTCTGTTGAATTTGATTTGCTTTATCTGTCCCAGTATAATAGCCTGGTCCATGAGCATCCTGGCTAATGAAGAGAGTCTGTTGTGGATTTGTGTTTTATATCCCTAGAGCTCTACCACAGTAATAGATTGAGTGCTGAGACCTGTAATTTTTTTTCCCATAAAATTCATCGGACCATCTGTGAGATCTCTTTTGCTATGTCAAAATTGCTTAGAATTCTTCATAAATTGAGAGTTGTGGGTTGCAAGGACACACTGTGGAGTGTGTAGACAGTAAGATCACATTGCCTTCTCCTCCTCTGAGATCTGAGCAAAGACAGAGAAACATCTGCATACAAATGAATGCCGAAAGGCTGAATCTTGGGGCCATATCCATGGGATTAAGAGCTTAGAGATTCACTGGACACAATCCTTCACTCTTGTGAAGGTCAGCCAGTGTGCCCATGGAAGGTCCTTCAGCCCTAACAATACCAAACAATCTATCAAATCCATCAGTAATCTATCAAAAAACCCTTCATATGAGTAGGAATCCAAGCTCTGAATTTATTGCCTTTGGATGCCAGCTTTGTGACCTCTTCTTGAGGGAACGTGGTGTAAAGAGTTCTGTATTGCAGAGGCATGTTTCTGGGGATACATACTGGGGTTATGTTAATTATCCAAAGCACCTGGAGTTCCTAGGAGAGAAAGTGTTGAAGAAATGTAAAACATTATTTTTATATTGAGAATTAGGGAACTGCCAAGGTTTTCTTGTCAAACATGAATAGCAAGGTTTGGATTCTGAACTTTTCAAAGTAGCCTTTAATAAGCAAATACTTTAAAATGCGAAGGCTATTGACTTAGGAACATTTGTAATCCGCTCTCTGTCTGGGGAGAGCTGTAAGCCTCTTCATGCAAATGATATGATGAATAGTCTAAAGCCATCGATGGAATGCACCAGGGTAAGCTTTTTAATGCGAGAAGCACCAATGAGCTTTTGAAACATCTTCAATCTTTTTTTTTTTCCCCCAAAAAATGGATTAGTTGTCTTTTGTTATTTTTAAGCCTTTTCTAGAGATCATCTGGTGGCTCTGATAAATTATCCATGGAGCTAGACAATCTCTGCTTATTCAAAGCACCCTTTTCCATCAGGGAGATTGGTCTGAATGGGATGTGTTACTTTCCATTGACATGATTTTATGAAAGATTTCCTTATGGCAACACTTGCTTCATTTACAATGCATTACTTTAGCAAAGCATGTCATGGTGATGGAAAAGAGCATATCCAGGGATGTCAGACCAGGGACGTAATGCAGTGAGAAAAAAATAAATACATGTGACTTCCTACCTAATGTACACCCCTGTATGGTGCACTCTCCATACTCCTATGAGAACTGGTGTATTTTGAACGCTAATACTGAGACAGAACTGAGTCTACCTTCTGTCCTGTTACAGAAGTCAGCTGGATTACCTCAAATATTGCATGTTAGCAGGCAAACCTAAGACAAAATATCTAGAGAGTTATTAAACCATCATGATTATTTTAAGCATATTAAAATTAATTTTGACATCTCAATTAAAGCATACCTCTACTTTCTTCTGTAAAAATTAGTACTGCTAGAGCAGAATGTAATCCCAGTCTGTTCATAAATTCTGTCTCCAGCAATGGCTGATACAACCTACAAACAGTATAAGAAACCCCACAGTATTTAATTATGGAGAAGGTTGCCCACAAAATCTGCTTTAACCTCTGGTAGTTAGAGGCTGCATTAAAGCCTGAGGCATGTGGGTTTTTGGGCTTATATTCCTTTCAAGAATTCTGTATTTAGTAAAATACTTCTCGGAGGATTTTCTGGAGACTGATGATTTTCTTACCCAATGAAAGTCCATTCTATCCTAATACACTGACATTATTAACTTCTGGGAAAAATCTTCCCAGGATACCCATGCATGAATAAGAAAATTCCTTCCTTCATGTAAATAGTTAAAACTGTCTTGCTTCCTGAGGAAAAACGCATGAATATATATATGGTATATATATAGAACATTCATGAAATGCTTATTTTTAAGTTGAGAGAACATTAAAGATAACTTGCTTTCATTTAATTTTACATATGTCAGAAAATGTGAAATAGTATATGATGATCAATGAAAGAATTTTTTTGATGGTAAAAGGTCCTAGATAGTTTTGGCTGATGCCTTTATTATCGGATATCCTCCTCAGGGAAAGTCTTGAGCTCTGAGCAACCTTGGATTTTTTATTTTTCTCTTAGGGAGCTCAGCTGTGCTGAAGCAGTAAAGATGAGTACTGGCTCAAGAAGTAATTTTGCAGTGTTGCACAGCAGAAAAGGTAAGCTGTATTTCCAAAGGCTGTACTCAGGTAACTCTGATTTGGCTTTGGATTCTCATCAGCCACGTCACAGCCCAGTTGTATCTTGGTTTAATTAGCCAGAAAATCAGTTCCATATGAACATTTTTGTCAGTATAACCAAGTTTCTAACTAAATGTCCTGCCACACAAAAGGGGATGATTTATGGTGAGTTGTGGGGAAAAGCAGCAGCTCTGTATCTTACTTTTCCTAGCAGGTAAAGGTAGAAATAAAAATCTATGCAAAAGATAGAGGTGCAACATGTCCCCACGAACATGCTGTGATCCTTCTGCCTACAGGCTTCAAAGCAAAAAAAGCCATTTTAAAAATGGGAAAAGAAATCTAGATAGATTCCTGCTACCAGTTTCTTGATCTATATTCCTGCTGTTTTCATACTTGACACTTCCTGTAACTCTTGAAACAAGCAAAAAATTGCAGAGGTACTGCAAATGATCTCATGGCAACTTGAAACTGCAAAAGCGCAGGGAATGTAGCAAGTAGAGGAAAGAGCTAACCCTGCAAGGATTTGATATTACAGCAAAACAGCAGCAGGAAATTGCACCTGGATTTTCCTTCTGAACCCTTTAACCTGAAGGGCTATAATACACTAGTGTGATAAAGCACACCGCTGTTATTCTCTTATCCGCAAAGTGCATTGCCAATGTAAAACAAGGTATGAGTGCTAATTACTCTTGTTAAGGCTTATATTTTCATGGTAACTTAATGCAGCTAATATCCAGGGTAATTCACCAGGTTCCAAATACTTAGGGCCAGATTTTACATTTTTCCTTATAGTGCTAAAGCTACTGGAATTATGTAAGGACAAACAATATCCACTGTGGCATTTAGGCTTTTTCTCAAATATCTTATGCAGTGTCTCTTTGAAGTCCATAATACAGTGTCCGAGTGAGCTGCAAGTTTTGCTCCCTGGCGCACACAACTCTCGCTAAGAGCTGGCACAATATCCACTTTTTCTGTCTTTTCCTGATTTTTTACAATTGTGATGACTATAAAATAGGATTTTTCGTCCTCTTTATGATAGAATTCTTGGCTTTTCAGGGACCAGTGAAGTAATGTCTCCCAAATCATGAAACGTCAACATTTGGCTTTGCAGGACGGTGCTTAGGAGTTGCAATTCACACCCATCATGTTCCTCCTCGTGTCTCACGGCCAGGCTCCCAAGTGGGATTTCATTTTCCGGGGTGACTGGACCCACTGTGGGAGGCAGTTCACTATAAGAGCCACATTGCTGTGGTAATGTGGTTTAAGCTCCCTCCACAAATACCATTTAAAGGGATCCCAGGAAAGTGGACAGAGAATGACCAAAGCTTTTAAGGGTATGAGCTATGGGGACACAACCTGACTTGTGTAGTCAGAAGAAAAAGAGAGTGAAGATAAAGGCACAAAAATAGCTACAGTATTTCACTTAGATTTTTTTTTTGTATATGTGCATAAAGCAAAAAGTATCAGGCTGACAAGGCCATTAGGGTTCTATTTCAGTTAGACCTCAAGGGACAAAAAATTATTACAATAGCAACAAGTAAGGGAGGTCCCATAATCTTTACTGCTGGGGTCTTAAGAACAGCTTACCTGAATATTGGCTGGGTCAAAGCAAAAATATACTGAAACTGCTCTAGGGTGCATGAACAGGCTTCTTGGGGCCCCATTATATTAACCTTTTGAGAAAAATGGAGAGTTTAAGATGGAACTATCTTGGAAATACCTGGGCCAACAGACATGCAAAAAAAAAAAAAAAGAAAGAGAAGAGGAGCTAGTTTAAGACCTGTTTAGGTGGCAGAAGCAGTCCCATTATGTAGCCTGCCTGAGCAGACCTCTTTATGAAATCTAGGTACATTTGTACCACTTTATATTTAGTTTAATAATTTATCAATGGTTAATATTTCAAAAGAGTAAAGTAGAAAATCAGATAAAATTTTTATACCTGCTATTAAAAGTTGAATGGGGCATTGAGAGACAATCCAAGTAATCATCCCCCCAAATCTACCGACTGAATCAGCCTGGCTTGGAGGAAAAGGGAACCCTGACACTTTAGTTTGTGCTGGGCGTACGTGTGTGTGAGTGTGTTTGTGTGTTGTCCTCATAGCAATGATGACCTCTCCCAGACATACACGTTCATCTGGTCACCAACTCCTGCCAGGTCACTGTTAAAAAGACCCCAAAACCTGTCACTGATGCCTTAGGTTTTAACTTTTGTATTTTTCAAATCCTGTAGTGCCTAGTGTATAACTCTGAAGTTTTGTGTGGCCTGTTAACTAACTACTGTTCTCTCATGGTGGTTAGACATAACAAAGCCTCTCTAAGTTTTATTTTAAAGGACACCTTTAAAAGCAAACCCAGGCCCCAAAATGTGTAAACTAAAAGCCTCTGAGGAAGAAGGACAAACTTGGGGTAATTACATCATTAACTGAAGTTATAATTGGAGAGCTAACCCTGATATGCAAATGGGCCAAACTTCTAAAAGTGTGAAGAACTCGTGACCCAGGGTCCATCTTGGGTGTAGACTTTTTGACTGCCCAGGGTATAACTTGGAAGGTCCTTCAAATAAATACCTACTTTTATTCTCTTATTTTTGTCTGGCTTCTGTTTTTAGGTGGCCACCTCAAGGCATCATCACCTGATTCCTTACTGGCTCTTTTCCTGCTGTGGTACCTGATGTATCCACGGTGTGATCTTTCAGCTAGTGTAATGCTGACTCACACATTTAAAGTCTCTGCTGCTTCTAATATCAACGACACTGAACTGATTTGTAATATTTTTGCTTCTTTGATGTGTCATGGCATAACTGACTGAAAAATCAATAAGCTATGTGGCCATTACCTTGCACGGAAACTGTTGCTCCTAACATATAACATAGTAATACAAAAATAAATTAAAAAGAAAGGAAGAAAAATGGATAGAAAACTAAAAAACTGCTTAAATGTTAACTCAGGTGGTATTAAAATAGATTTTAAGACGTTTTAGAGGCTTTTTGTTTGGGGTATTTTTTTGCTTATCCAATAAAAATGGCAGGAATAATACAATAAGCTGTATGGTATTTTATAGCAGCTTTAATGCAGGCCAAGTCCATTAAAGGACCTTTCCTCTGATTTTTTGAAAAAGGTCTTTCAATTTTCTTTTTCAAGGGAATCACAGTTCACTTTTTTTTTTCAGTTTTACAGCTTAATGCACTGAGTAAAGCACAAAGTGGAGAGTACCTTTCTTGGGAAGTCAATAGGCTCTTTCTACAATAAGTCAAAGCAAATTTGTCGATTTTGGTGGTAACAGAAGCTGGGCAAAGACAAAACTACTCTGCATTTACATGTGGCTGAAGAGGAGCACAGATCTGTGAACTGATAAACAACCCACAGTCATGGTCAGACATTGCAGACTAGGAAGCAACAAAAAATAGAGTAGCCAAAGAAGATAACTGAGGGAATTTTATCTAAGAAACTGCACCAAACCTAAAAGGTGTTTGGGTTTTATTCTCAAAAGTGAGTGCTTTTATACCGTGCAGGGCTTTTGAGAACCTTTCTGTGGTGTGCTGACTCAAACTTACAGTGATATGGGTGGATGTACATGTAAATGGACATTCACATCCTCTGACTTCAGGCGTGTTTGCTGTGTCACTCGTGGAGCCTGGCACTGTGCAACTCAGCACACGCAAGTCAGCTTTCTCCAGGAGCAGCAGGAGGAGCCGTGATCTGTCACTGGGACATGAAACTTAGATAGTGTGACTGTGGTCTGTTCTCTCATACAGTGTGTGCATGATGGAGAAAACCTCTTTTCTTCCATCCAGAGGAATTTTGCACATCTAAATTTCTGGAGTTAAACTGCCATTTGAGGCTTTTTTGTAAGTAGCAGGCAAGAAAACACACGGCCTTGTTATATCACGGGAGAGTATCCACCTTCATTCTCATGGGAAGGAAAAGAAATCAAAAATTACCTGTCCTGAATCTTTGAGAAGCCCTTGCACCTCTCAACACCCATACAGCCAAAGGCGATGCAGCCTGCAGGAATAACAAAGGAGATGGCTGAATTGCTGTCCTGTCAGTAACAACTAATTCCCTTTGTCCCTGACCATTCTGATAATGCAAACATTTATTCAGTAAAGAGATAACCTAAATCCCTTTGATGTTAATCGGTCTGTTTCTATTGACTGCAGCAAGTTTTGGAACAGGCTGTGAAGATTTTATTTCTGCTTGCTTAACTGGTCAAACAGGGTTTCTTATTACATGCCTGTGAGGGAAAGTGTACCATCTTCTCACTAGAGCATTTACTAAGTTAAATTGTTCATGTTTGTTTATTTACTAGTGATGTGCTTAAATAGCCGAAAACCAAGGCTATCAAAAAGCTCCATCTGAAATACTATATCACTTGGGGAATATTTGCTTGAAAGAATCAGATTCTATAAACTTTAGAATAGCAACCAAAACTTATAGCTATCAGGAAGAAAACAAGAATTATAAGCACACCAAATTTGTATTGATTTAATAGTCATCATTAGTTTGTATTGTTTACATCTCTAAAATTATTTGAAAAAAATAAAACTAGTTTATTTATTGTTAATGCCCATTATGCCATTAAAAATATTTGTTACTTGAGTGAACAATTTTTTTAGTGAAAATTTATATCTATCTTCCAGTCTGCTTAAAATATTTATGCATTATAGACTATGGAGAAAAAGAGGTTCTCCTATTCTTTTAGGATTAAGAAATTTTTCACAAACGGACAATAAGAAAGGCTTAATTTTTTTCTAGACTTAGCTAAGAATAATATAAAATGTTACAGTGTCAAATCCCCAAGTGATAAAGTAATATGAGGTTATAGTGGTGTCATTAAGAAATGCGATTAGTGCCTGGGATATTGTTTTGTTCGAACAAGATAGCGTAGCATTTCTTATTCCCCAGAAAGGAAAAGAGCATATGTGCTGCCCACAGCAGCTGGTACTTATTGATTCCACTGGACTCAATATCTTAACCCTGGGGTGAGAAACTCAGCGAGGTCTCATCTCATACTGATGTGCCAAAGGGTGGAAAGGTAGAATGGAAGGGGCCTGGAGGTTTTATCAGCATTAAAAGGGGGAGTGCAGCTCCATCCACTGAAGGTGAAAGGTCTCCCCTCACTGAGAAAAGCTGCCCAAGAAAGATATTAGCCACAGCAGAGGACTCTTAGGACCTCCCTGTGGAAATACCTCGAGACATGAGGTCCCCAAAGGTCCACTGAGGAGAAGGCATGGCAGTGAGGTCACCCCGAGGGCAGAGTGCAGGTTTGCCAGAGGTCTCTTGCTGCTGGTTCCTGTCACAGCACAGAGCTGATGGCGCTTACGGCTTGTCCTTGACTGGAGTCTTTACAGCTGTAGGTAAAGGGCATCATCAACCAGAGCAGCTCTGCCTGAGGATGCAAGTATCACTGCAGCTGGTGATGTGTGGGGTCCATACTAGGTTTTCTTCCTCACCTGTGTCAGCAAGCAGCTCAGGATGGACTGTCAGCCTTGGCATAGAGACCAGGCAAAAAGATAAAGCCAGGCCCAAAGGAGTCCTTCTCTGGGATTTTCTTTTGCCTGTTGGGCACATTTGACTTCTTGACACACATAGTTTAACTTATTTGTAGTTAAAGATTAATTTTTTTTCTCTTGATAATACTCCCAGTTCAATTCTCCATTTAGACATTTTGTATAATTAATGTTTTTGCTGCTGGGTTTGAAATTTTTTTCAATAGGCTGTGCAACTGTTGACATAATTTAACAATGTACAAATTGCATGTAACAAATTGTCGTAGAACAGATGTATGACAGAAGACCTCTTTTGAAGGAATGACCTTTCTGCAGTAAATAACATTTTCTTTCCTAGCCTTAGCACTAATTTACTGTTTATGTAGCAACAAGTTGCAATTATAAATGTCCAGACGTCTCAGGGAGCAGCTCTGGAATGATGAAAAGTCAGACTGCTGGCCGTTGCTGTATGTATTGATCACTATTACTTGAGGTGTAGAGTACCATTTAATCATGCTATTTACAGTGATACCAAAGGCCAAGACTATTCAGTGTGCAAATGTGTAACAAGCAAAACTTTGTGGTGTTCAGAGGATATTAAATCCCACAATTTTGGAAAGAGGAGACAGGAAACTTTCTCCCTTCCTGGTGTGTTGGTCTCATGTTCTTTTGCCTGTGGCATTTATTTCTCCCTAGTGAGACTAAGCCACAGCTAGAAACACTCCCTTCCAATACTGATTCTCCGGCAGGAGCTTGAAATACCTGAGTTTATTCTCATTTATATATTGAAGCTCTGTTGCACTGCCAGAAGCATGTAAATCACAGCAACCAATCTTTGACTACTAGTTTAGATATAAATTGCTGCACAATAAGCAAGAAATGAACTAAAGGCTACAAAGCAGGTTCAAAGAAAGTCCTCCGAGAGACGTTTTAAATTTTATGTTATCCAGAAAACACATGTTCCTTTTACCAAATCCCCAGCTGTGACAACTGATATGGTAATCTGGGAAAGAAGGAAGACAGATTCTATGCCATTAATATCCTTAGGTATTTAGAAGCTGGCAAAGAAATTTGCACGTGGGGCTCTAATTTGGCATCATCTACACCTCAAGCTGTATGGCTGTATGAACATTTGATTTCCCCACATTGCTAGGATTGGAGATGACAGTGAGGGAGGTTGTGCTTGGACTCTGGAACCTAAATTTCTTCTTCTCCTTTAGGTCACTGTTTTATTAGAGGAGAGTGGGAAAGGCACTTCAGTAAATGATAGGCTCTCCAGAGCTCTGCATACAAGAATTCATCCTCTGCATACAGTACCGGCAGAAACTTGTCTGTAGTTTCTTCCACTGTTGCCAGTGGAAAAAAATGACAGGCTTCCCACAAACCTGGGGAAGCTATTAGTACAATTTGGAAGAGTTTGCTAGGACACACTCCTCAGAGCCAAATCTAGCCCTTGGTATCTTCACAGCACTGGTTGTGAAGAAAAAGAAACCACACGTATAGTGGTTTCCTCACAAGGGAGAAGGAAATGTTAGCTGTAAGCTAAAAGGAAACGGACAGAGTTTCTCCCAAAGAGTGAAAGAAGACTCAGTAGCAAAAAGGAAAACTTGTGTGTGGGCTGCTCCATGACAATGGGAGGAGGCAAAGATGAGGCCATACAAATCCATCCACTACACAGAGAAAATCTTTGTTGCTGCCAATGTGCATTCAGCTAATTCCAGGTTTCCTATGCACAAATGAAAACTTTCTCTCTCCTAGGCTCATGAATGCAGCATTCTTCTCCTTACCTCCTAGTTGCAATGCCTAGTTTGCAGAGGCTCCAAGTGCTACTCGCCAGCATCCTTCCCTCAGGCCTTATAATGGTGATTTCTTGCTGCTGGCCTCATGCCAGCTGGTTTTCTTTCTGGCTCTTCACAGCCCTCTGCACTTTATAAGCAGGGATTATTATCACTACGCATGATTAGAAGCTAATAGCAATATTCTTAACCTGTGTCACTGTCAAACATAAAGACGACTAAACCCCACAGAGTATAATGTCTGGCTAAGAGTAGACACAGTGTTTACATTGTGAATGAAATCAGTTCTGAACAGTGGTAAAAATGTCAGGCATTAATGCTCTCACACTCTGCAAAGCCTGATCAGCAAGCACAGGAAGGACAGGAGAAGTTTAGGGCATTTTTTTTTTTAGGAATCTGGAATGGTATAATTTAGTGTCTTAAGCAATGTGTTTATCCCATTACCTAAAACTGTGACTACAAATCTAGTGATATTAACAGAGCCAACACCCCCATTACCAGAATTTTCCTTGGGTAAAAAAGCTTGAACCTTTCAGTCCAGAACTGCAGGAGCCCTAATTGCTGGAGTAATCAGGCTTGAGTTCCGTGTAAATCTCAGGTACAATTAAGTTTTGCATCTGCTCTGAAATTTCTGTCAGTTGTGAAAATAACCTGGCAGGTCCCTTAGCTTGAATTTGTTCACCTTTGGTTTGTCTGGAGGTATCAAATGGTTCATGTGAATATCCACTAAACCTTTGCTTGGTCAGACGGGGTTTGCCAAGATCCTAAGTTAGGTTCCACTGCCAATGTCTTCTCCTCCTCCTGCATTTTCTGCAATGTTGAGATGGTGCAGCTATTTAATATTAAACTTAAAGGCAAACAATTTGTATTCATCTCTCAAAGGAGAAGGAAGAATAAGCAAATGCTCTATTATGATTGTGTGCATTTATATTTGATAAAAATGGTTGCAATTTATATGCAAATTAAGCATGACTCAGCCTCCTGGCAATTTGTCAGTGGGACCCTCAGCATCACAAACCATTTATGTCCCTACCTAAGCAGACCTGGGGCTGTCTGGAGGCATTTTAGTGAAGAGAAGCCAAATTCTGCTTTAAGGGGTTGTAAACATGTTCAAACTGTGTGCTTATACAGGTACAATCCTGGCTTACCACCTCTTCCCAATCACTGAATCCGCTTTGCTCATTCCTAAAGATGTTTTCTTGTGTAGTGCTTCTTTTCATAACCTCTCCTTTCACACAGAGGCCCAGTGGTAAATGTGTCTTGGCTTTAAAGCACAGATCTCCACAACTTCTTTGCGATGCATACGGTGAGCTTGGGGGTGAAACCTCTTCTTGGTTCTCGTAAGACTACTTATTATGACCTTTTTGGTACTACATATCACTACTACATGTTACTACCTCCCTCAGTGCTTAACAGCCTTGGAAGGTGGCACCAAAAGCATGAGCACCACTTCTCACGTCCATTGGAAAATGCACTTGGCTACCATCCTGACTTAACCTGCTCTTTCTTCACTTTTTCCCGATGGGTTCCTGCCATTACCCCATTACTTCCCTTATCTCTCCCACTTCCCTAACTTCTTTCAACAACAAAAAATGAGGACCACAGGATATGCCTTGTGTCTTTCCTCCCCGACCTTCCTGTCATGTCAGCTGGACATTTAATAATTTTTCTGGGGAAAGAACCATTTCCTGTGTCTGCATGCCCTTTCTTAACCCTCATTTTGGAGAGGTACATTTAGAGATAGAGAAACAGTACATCACATAATTCCACAGCCCTCTGTCTGGTGCTGAGGTACATCAAGGTGTGGACATGAAGAGGAGCAGACCACTCCTACTGGCAAAACAGAGACTTGTGCTAGACAGCTGACCCACACGTGGGCTCAGGAAGGGCTCTCAGGGGGTATCACAGAGAAAAAACCAGTCATGGCAGCCAAAACACCCAAGGAGGAGAGACAGACAAGGCCAGCTCCAGGGAAGCCCCAGTGTGAGAGTCTGTAATGCAATACTGTCAGTAACAAATAACACATCTAAACATTCCAAGAAGCAGACGTACAGGGAGAAGTGATAACAGAGCTCTTCTCTATACTAGATTTAATTTTGTTAAAGGATGGCTGGAATTAACTCTGGTTAGATAATGCATTTGTAAATGCTAGTATAGACAGTCTGCAAACATTTATTCCCAGAGATGAATGTTTGTGGCTCACTGAACTGGCTGGCTAACACAAGTTAACTGGCAATCAATTACAGCAGTGACATACCACGACAGGGGAGCCTAAACCACCCGTGACTTGGTTTGCTGTTTGTGATTGT
The DNA here is from genome assembly GCA_013399875.1 of Gymnorhina tibicen. Lineage (NCBI taxonomy): Eukaryota > Metazoa > Chordata > Aves > Passeriformes > Artamidae > Gymnorhina > Gymnorhina tibicen. Next base: position 2,985,128 of record VXAZ01007005.1, read on the forward strand.
TACTGGATTAAAAAGTGAGCTCTTAAAGAGAAGATGAAAAAATATGCATGTGTTTTAGACCAGTTATTTGATGGCCTTTGCATTCCCAAAGCTTTCAAGCACAGGCAGAAGTAATCTTTGCTTCATACATATGAGGAAACCAGAGGAGGAAATTAGTTTTTATTATTGGTATTGTCACGCCAAAAAACGAGGGTCACTGAATAAGCCAGTGGGCATTTTTCAGATCACCTTATCTTGCCAAGGAAGAAAAAAGCTATTAATGAAAGAGAAATTAAAAAAAATAAATCAACATATATAGAGAACCCTGTAAAAAATATAATTATGGCATGTCATTTATGATGGGAATGAAAGTTTGCAGCTGTAGAATTCAGTAGCACCAGTGCGAACATTTCAAAGTCAGCTGCAAGGTATTATTTATTGGACTGTTTCATTTGAATTAAAGTCACTTTAAAGTTCCAGAAAGAATGCTCACACCTACATTTTTCATCCAAGGTTTTGCAATTCTGGGTGACATTCTCCTTCTCTTCTCCCATTCTCTCCACCCTCCCAGAGATGAGAGACTGATCCTATATAGAGCCACTGTAGATATAATTGAACCCCAGGGTGCCAGAGCAGTACTGCTGTGACATGAATTCCATATAAACATGTTTCTGTTACTCTACATTTGTGCTGTCTGTGGATTTTAGTAGTGATTTACAATATTGATTGATTACTATCTGTTTTCCTTGATATTCTGCTTTGCATTCAACTTCAGAGAGGCTGAATTAATCACTGACAAGGCTAGCAGTCTTAAAAGTATATCATGAAACAGCATTGTTTTATTAGGCATTTATTCTGGTAACACATTGTTTATAAAAATGGCATTTCTCCTAGGATCCAAGCAGCAAACTTATTGACTCCTGGACAAATTAAGAAGAAAAGCAAACAAAAAAACCCAGAAAAAACATTAAAATTTAGTTAATCTGAACTGATTTTTCTCTCATAAATTAATTATTTTGGAAAAAAAATCCCTTCAGGTGTGCCCTAAATGGAGCTGCTTCTATTCTGAAACTCTCCTCTATAATTTTAAAAATGTCACACTTAAATTTTTTTTTTCCAGCTGAAAATATTACGATTTATTAATTGCTTCAGCCTCACAGGTGCATTTTAGGTGTATTTTGACAATTTAGTTTGAAGGAACTCAACTATTAGAAATAATTTAAGAATATTTTATAGTTAATATGTTGGTCCTTTGAAAAGACACATCATGTGGGTTTGCTCTGTCCTTGTGAGATCACCTTGGCTGATTAGTGGCACTCACTTGTTCTACAAAACCTGCATAAATTAAAGAAATACTTTTGTTACAGCTACACATGCTGTTGGTAACATATGCTATGGGCTTGACCCAAAGCCCATGAGAACCCAAAGGTTCGGTGAGATTCAGATCTCACGTAGTGGTATCAAGAAAAGTGAGTTTATGGACTGCTTGGCACCACTAATAACAAAACTCTGCAGTGTCCTGCTCTTCATCTTTCTCTCACATTTTATCTGCTCTGAGTTAGCTTCTTGTTGCATTGTGGAAGGTTTCTGGGCCGGAGTGAATGGTGATAAACAGGCAGGCTGCTTCTCAAAGTGAGGAAACTCCCTTTTCTAACCTGTCCCATTACATTTCTCCCTGCATTTAATTTGCTGCACAGGGTCAATGGGAAATGGCCCTTGATTTCAGCAGAGGTGGGGTTTTACTCTTTAAGGATGGAACAGTTGTTTCTCCTGATGCATTTCCATCACAAAGGCTGTGACTGTGAGACAGAGAAACTCAGACTTTGGAATAAAAAGTCATTTGTAATCAAAGCAGCAAACAAATGTTTACCAGGCAATACCTGAACCACCAAATTCTTTACAAGGTCTTGTTCTAGCAAACCGTTGTGCAAATAAACAGGATGCCCCAAATGAAGTTTAGAAGGGGTTGAAAAATGCAGCTTGGGGAGGCAGAAGAGTTCTGTGCTATTGTCATTCGTGTTGAACGATGTTTAGCTCTCAAACACCTCAAGTATACTCCTGAGAAGCAGTGTGCTATAAGCTGTGACTTGCAGTTCTGTTTGGCCAGTAGAATTCCTGGTGTACCTTATCCCTGAAAAAGCAGGTAAACATCTCTGAAGTGCATATTTTGCACCAATGAGTGGTTAAGAGGAAACGATGGGCATAATTACAGTATGTGCTTTGTGCTATTAAGCCAGACAGCCAGTTAGTTGACTGTGTGCCCCAGGGCCAGTTTCTAAGTTATCTCTACCAAAGTGAAAACCAAACTTCAGTTTAATTTTATTTGACTTGTAGGATCTGGTGTGCACATAATTTGGAAAGAGCTAATTTGCTGGTAAGCAGCTTTTAACATTTCACATTAGATTAGAACCGGATATGCTCTAGAGGTTTTGGATGATTATTCACTAAACAAACAAGCAAACAAACAAAAATCTGTAGCATCTAGAGCTGAACTGCTGCAAAGAAAATTAGATTTAAGAGAAAGGAAAGAGAGAATTAGAGAGAAGACAAGACTGCTGGGGGGCTGTGTGTGAAATGAATACATGGGGCATACAAGTAAATGCAATTTCATCTATTTTTATATTGATTCTCTAGTCAGTTTGGCAGGCAAATGTTTGACAGACCTGTAATATTCCTATCTCAGTTTGCACTATTTTTGTGATGTGCCTTAACATTTATCCCAAGAGTTGAAGACAGTTGGGATGAAATTTGGAAAGGACTTGCCTGGGAACATGTTGCATTGACTTAAGTGAGACTCTGTTCCTGAGTGTCTTGTGTTGAAATTTAATATATCAAGGTAATTTATTATATAACTTGAAGTTATCAGAAGTGCCACAGGCTCCAAAGTCACCTGTGGATTGGTCAATGCACTAGTCTGTTATCTCTCCCATTCCCACTCTGTTTGACACCTCCACTCATGTTCCTCAATCCTTTTTATGGCTCTTCGTCATCTCACTGTAGGAAATATTTTACTCAGTGGCCATTCTCCACAAAGCCTCTTGTCAGTCTCACCCCCACACTGCCTCCAGCTCCTGTTGCTGCCTGATTTCTGCCTCAGCTATTTCCATGTGAGTGGTTTATTTTTGTAAATTCAATATTTCCTTTTTTATTGAGCTGAAATGGCTATTCCCAAAGTCTTAAATGTTTTTTTGACCTCATTTCAGTCCTTCTGGTCATCTAAATCCTCTTTATCATCTCAACTGTTTTTACTAGTCCCTCCATAATGATATGTTTTCAAGAATTTTGAGGTTCCTCCAGCCTCTCAGTGTGCCCCCCCATGCCCCATCATCAGAGTTCTCCCACTCACTCAAACTGGTTTACTTTCCATTTTCATGGAGATAATTCCAATCTCTTCTCACTGATAGCCTGTCTGCAAACATATCTCCTTTCTTTTGCATTGCAGGTTTTTCACTGTCAAACGGTTCAGGATCAAATGAAATGACCAAGCCCCAACTTTTCATGGAAACCTCCTTTCATCCTCTGTGATCTTACCCAGTCAATGTTGCTCAGTTCTGCTTCAGTTTTCCAAAACCAAATCAGATGAAAGAGTATGTGCATGCATGTGCACATCTGAGCGTCCTCTCACATGGGCAAGAGCTGGATGAAAATATCTGTGAAGCAACTGAGATACTCTTTTTCTGCAGCTGTTTTCAAATCCTGATTTACCAACTCTGGAAAATACAAGAGAAAATTTTTGAAAGGAAGAAACAGATCAACAACTCAGGGGAGTATAACTGATTATATAAACAATTTAGACTTTTCCCTTTGATTTTTGCAAGCATATTTTTACCTGTGTTTTATTACAAAGCCTTTCCCATTACTTGACTATTTGTAAAGCTTAGATTCAATATATGAATTCCGCAGCCTCTCTTCATAGATAACATCACTGACAGCTCAATATATTTTTCCCCTTTGGTGGAAAAATGAAATGAGGCAAACCTTGGAGTTAATGAAGAAAACACAATGGATATTGAACAATGCACCGCTTTTATAAATTAAAAGTTTTTCTTCCAGGAAGGAGAATGGCATACAAACAGTTCTTGCCTCATTTTAAATGGTCATAGGACTTTCTTGAGGGCTCCCATAAGCTGTTATTCATAATCCTACCAGCAATGATTTAATGTACTTTTATGAAGTCAGGCTGCCTCTGCTGAGGCAGTGATGCCTGATCAGATCATTATAGTTTATTTTTACAGTAAATAAAGGGTGTTTATATATATACATATATATATATTTATATATATAAATATAAATTATTTTTTGGTTATAGAATAATACCAGGTTATCTGTGCTTGAGTAATTACAGTGACCTTTGGGTCAATGGAATCTGTAGTAAATCGCACTTGCAGGATGATTACACGATCCCTAAATTGTTTCTCATAGGTGAGCATCATTTGGCCGCACTACTAGAAAAGATGAACCCACAAAGCTGCCACCAAGTCTCTCAGTTGTTGCTGGTGTGGAAAATAGTGGTCCTAGGCATGCTGAGCATATTTTAAGACTTGGCTTTTCTCCCAACATATCCCAAGTTATCTCTGCTCCATTACACACCTTCGTTTAAGATCTCTTAAATGAACTCTGTAAATGTAACTCTGTTACATTTTCATTTTTCCTTTTTGACTCATCCTGTGTTGCTGCTCAGCCCCTGTTGACTTTTGGCAGGTGAGAAATGCAAGATTCAGTGCAGAATCTGTGACAGCTTTTGGAGGACACTGTAAGGAGATGTGAATTGAGGTGCTGATGACATAATTTTCCAGTGCTATTAATGCAGCCTCCCAGGATCTGAGCTTTTGGCAAGGCTTGGACTAACTTGTCCAGTTAGTCAACTTGTAGAGTTGAGATTTTCTCCAGATATTTCCTGGTGTTTGGAAATATCCTCAGGGAAATATAATTATGTTATGAAAATACTGAAATTATTGTGTTTGATGATAAGAAATGCTTCAAAGACTGGACATAGACTGCCATGTACATTCCCAGTATGAGGTAATTACACTCAGACAGCTAAAATCAGCTACAGTTTTGAGATCATGCTGAGTTTGCCACTTGAGCCTTGCTCAGGGTCTGCAGTCGAAAATCCCTTCTCTTCTTGCTCCTTGGATCTACATTTTTTGCAAAAAGCCGTGGTCACAGAAATTGGTACAGCTGTTGTTCAGGTGCCGGGTGTGTTTGACGTTCTCAGTCTAACTCATTGTTAACAAAACACATAAAGCAACACACAGCTCTGCAAGCCTTCCTCCAGACTATAGGCAGAGGCTAACCTCTCTTTGCAGCAAGACAATTTTCTACTCCCTACCCAGCTAATTCACAACATTAAGTGGCTTTCCACTGACAGAGCCCTGTAAAAGAGGCATTATAGTAAAAACAATCAGTCACAAAATATACTAAAAATCAGTGTGTCAAGCTGCCACAAGAAGCCCCTCATGATGAGAAACAAATACTGCTTCTCTGAAAAAAAGTCAAGACCCTGAAATGCTATGACTTCTTGAGAACACTTGCTGTGACTTTCTCTGTTAACACATATCCAGTTATACAGCATGGTGCAGCATTAACCAGGGCACCTCTGACAGTTCTGTGTAGTTCTTCTCAAGATTATGGTCATGCATCAATCTTTTGTCGGATGTTTATTCATGGCTATATCACACCTAAATGTAATATCCCTCCCCAAGCACTGGCAGCAACATAAACGAGGGCTGAATGAAATGGGCTCTAAGTGCCCAGGTTTTGGGATGCTCGTTGGACCCTCCCAACACCAAAAGGATCAAGAAGTGCCTTGGCCACCTCTGTCTCCTGCTGTTGGGCTCTCCGGAAAGATGGCCTTTCCAGCCTTTTCTGCTTGTGTCCCCACATGGACCTGAAAAATAAGTGCATGGTCATTATTGTTAGTGAACCTGGTACTGAGATACTGAGGGCACATGGATTGTACAGTTCAGTTTAACCACTTATTGAGCAGAGATTACATTTTGTAAAAAAGGTACAGGCAGAAGCATGTGGTCAGTCTGCATATGAAGTGGCTGAAATGGCTGCTTTCACTCCTTGCTTCTAGGACATAGCAATTTAGGAAAAGAATACTGAAGCTGAAACACTTAAGAGTGTAAAGAACCTGGGGTTTTGTGCCTGAGTTTTAACTTTGCTATAGGCAGAATTTTAGAGAAAAATTGCTAAGGGCTATTGCCATATAGGTATGTAGGGAGAGAGAGAAAGCTAGAAAGTGAGAAAAAGTGCAGTCAACCACGTACCCTTCCTCTCCAGGAGAATTTTTGGAGTCAACTTCTGAAGTAAAAACTATACTCTAAAAGTACTCTTCTTAGTCTTAAGTGACCCAGTACAGTGAGTGGCCCTCCCAGAGGCATTTATCTTTGCAAATTCTGTCAAAATCTACACAGAAAGGAGTTTCTCTATTGACTGGTAACTCAAGATACTTTTTTTTCCCCCAAGATTTTCAGCCATTTTCTTCATGTGTTCTTATTTTCTGCTTGTGATTTTAATCGGAAAGACCAGTCCTGTGAGAGGGTGCTTAATTGAGAATAGTAGTGAGATAATGAAAGAAGCCATTTATCGCATCTGTTGTTGCCTGGTTGTGGCTTCCCTTGGTGAGCTTGCCTAGGGAGCAGACAGGCTGCCCTTAATCCACGGTATTTCAGCTCTGCTCGTGAGGAAAACTACAGTCACCAAAACAGTACATTGTCCTGATAGCAGAATCTAAATGTGGTTGCTTTTCATGACACCAGATGAAGGAGTATTCTTGGGCAGCAAAATAAGTGCAGGACAAAAGAAGGTCAAAGACAAGCTTTGCATTGCATTATTTACATCAATGCTGGGAAAAAGCCTCGTGAGCTGAGAAGGGGTAAGTGGAGATCAAAGGTGGGCATTAAAGTTTCTTGAAATCAATGAGTAGGATTCCATTGACTTTTGTGAGCTCCAGAGCAGATGTGAACAGCCATCACATAGCCACTTTACCTATGTGGATTGTCTTTTTCTTTTAAAAAAATCCCAGTGTCAAATATAGCTCTTCTGGAAGAAATGTCAGAGATTTTATAATTCTTCTCCACATTTCTTGTATAGGTGTTTTTTTTTTTATTTTCTCTCCTTGATTATAGATTTTTCTCAATGTGTTGAAAAGACTATGGGCTTCATCACAAGGTTTCATGAAGTGGAAAGAATAACAGGCATCTAAAACAGGAAAGGTTTGTGACATGCAGTCTTCTAATTAAGTGCATGGTGGGACAGAAATACACAGAGTTATTTTGGGAACATATTATTAAAAGTACAGAAGACTTGAACATGGGTATCTTTAGTCCCCTGTAAGTTCTCTATAGCTTAACTGTGCAGTATCTGAGCAGTATCACTTACCCCTTCTCAGTTCAGCTGCTTAGCTGAAAACCCTCTCTTAGCCGAAAGGGTTCATACCGAGGTTGGGGATGAGTACAGCAGCTGGAGGTGCTGAACTTTTGGCGATAAACTCGGTCAAATTCTCTTTCTACACAAGGTGTAATGGAAAGTAACAACAATGAGACCAGTTCCTTGCTGTTAGACAGAACTTTTATCAAGTTTTGGGCCCCTCTCTAGAAGAGAGCCCTTGAGGTGCTGGAGCAAGTCCAGAGACGGGCAATGGAGCTGGGGAAGGGTCTGGATAAGGCATATGAGGAGCAGCTGAGGGAGTGGGGCGTGTTTAGCCTGGAGAAAAGGAGGGTCAGGGAAGTTCTCCACTACTGCCTGAAGGGAGGTTGTAGCCAAGTGGGAGTCAGTCTCTTCTCTCAGATAACAAACAATAGGACTAGAGGAAATGGACCCAAGTTGCCCCAGGGTGGGTTTAGATTGGATATTAGTAAAAGGTTCTCCATGGAAAGGGTTATCAACATTGGAACAGGCTGTCCAAGAAAGTGGTGGAGTCACCATCCCTGGAGGTATTTTAAAAAGTGTAGATGCAGCACTTAGGTACCCGGCATAGTGGTGGACTGGTCAGTGCTGGGTTAACAGTTGGAGCTGATGATCTTAAAGGTCTCTTCCAAACTAAATTATTCTATAATGATATTTTTAAGTGTTTTAAAAAGAAATCTGATAAATCAACAGGGAAGCCACTGGAGAGAGTGATGATATGACAGACCTGAGTCCAGTCAGTGGTCTGACTTAACTGGTCTGAGATTGTACCTAAGACTTCTCCACTTATAGGACAAGAAGCCTTTATGGTGCTCTGCAGTAAAAATAAAACAATAGACAGCAACTGTGTGGAGATGGAGAAATTATTTCTTGGTGTTTTGGGATGGCTTACATATATATGTAAAAGCTATTACCAAAGAACAAATGATCTTCAGACATGTATTTTCCTTTGATAACATGTTTGAATGGAAGTGTGTCTATGTGAGTGGCACTGATGTTCTCATGAAAGATCCTGGGCCAGATCCCACTGAAGTCAGTAAGAGAAATCACATTCCATTCTCACTTTAAAACTAGAGGCTATCAGTTTGTGTCTGAAACAAAAGCAAGCAAAAGCTGAGAGAAAGCACTGCATGTAAGTGCACACAAGGCATCTTTCCTTTTCCTGAAAAGCTGAATATGGAAAAAGTAGCAGTGGGCAATGGGTTAATGAATCATAAATGAAATCTTGACACCTCCACTGAAAGAACAAATGAAGATTAAGTTCCTTTGGAGAATTATGATTTTCATTAAATTTATGAACTTCAGGATCAATAAATTCTAATCTCTAATGTCTCTACATTATTCCAAAGCTTCTTGATGGGATAAAGCTCTTACAGGAAGGCAGTGAAGTGATTACATTAGATAAATTGGGAATAGGACAATGATCTCCTGCACACCAGCTATAGCAGGGCTCTTGTGGACTGGATTATCCTCTGGATGCACAAAAGGGGTCAGTAGCAGGTAAATTAAATGATGGGCTGCCAGAGAAGTTAATAACTATAACTCCCATATCAGATGCAAAGTCCTCTAAAGGAGCAGCCTGGTGCATTCATTAGTTACTTGACTTTTTTCCAGAATCCTCAACAGAGGCAGTGTCACCACATGGTCAAAAGAAGGGCAAAAGAGTGAGGGGGGGACATTGTCTTAGATCGCTTCAGCAGCTGCATTTCTCTGAAAATCCTGAAACCCAGTAATTAGCTACAAACCTCCCGAGCCTTTGCAAACTGAATTTTGCTGCATTGCTGTCTGCAGCAGATCAGGAAACCCCCACAGTTCCTAAAAACTGTGATGTGGACAGCTCCCTGTGCAGAGCCGGTCTCAGGATGGAACTACAGAAGGATATTTGCAAAGCTTCCCCAGAAACTCAGGGCAAGGGATGCGTAAATGGAGAGAAACAATCCATTGTTTTGCTAATCTGGATAAAATGTGAGTTAATTACTCATATCCACCCTCCCATCCTCTATAGTTTCTATAAAAATAACTGCTGAAACTCTGGCTTTGTTTCCTTCTTTCTGCCTTATTTCTACCTCAACAAAAATAAAGGATTATACTTGCTTTGAGTGTGTATCCATTTATACACTTTAAGAGCTTGGTTCTGCCTCCACTGAAGCCATTAAAAGACTTTATTTATAAGTTAAAACTCTTGGACTGATAGCTGTAGCTTTCAATCATTTATTCTGTCATTTTCTTGGGCACTGCTGTTTTTGCATGGCCTTGCCTTATAAAAAAGCCACACTTTGAGGGATCTCACCCAAACTCCTTTGGACTAGCTGAGCAGAGAGGTCTGCACAAAGCTGAGCTAAGCCTGAGTGCCTGGAGAAGCAGTAACAGCAGGCAAGGGGCAGGATGGAGCTGCACAAACATCTCTGCAAATGCAAAAGAGTAATGATGCTGCAATTGGTGCTATGTGAGAGGCGTGGAAATGGAGAGACAGTTTCTTCTCCAGAGCCATAGGTGTGTCTTGTTCAGTCCTCAGAGGATCTGGGGTGATAATGAAAACTTTCCATTTAACAGCCACCGGAGAAAATAGCAAATAACCAGGGGAAAAGGGTGATAGCAGCAAAGAGAGCATCATGCTTTGCAGCAGCACACCACATTTGGGGCATTAAACCTCAAACACGCTGAAAGTCTTATCTTGGACACAGCAATACAGTGAAGTAGCACGTCTGTATTGGCAAGGATATGAGAGTCTTTCTGTTCTCCTTATAGTTGCATAGCTTTTGAAACAGGAAAATAATGTGAATTTGCTTGGGCATTGCTGATTCAGAAGGAAAGCCATTCTGTATCAAATAAGGCTTTCTGCAACACTTTGGATTTCTTCTGGCAGTGTCTCATTTAATCACTGCCCAAAGCCAGCTTCAATTGCTTCAAGAGGGATTTGCCTGCTGGATCAAAGCAGTGGTCCACCTAATCCTGTGTTCTGTCTCTAATGGTGACTGGCTTCTTCAGAGAAGAGAGGGGAGATCTCCTCAACAGGCAGTTACAGGAATACTTTCCCCAGGGAGCTGATAAGATCACAGTCAGAGGTTATATGGATGCCAGAGAGGTGAAAATAAATATGATTGAAAAAACATCAGGATTATCAAAGTAAATGGAAGAACATTAATGATGTTAGAGATGATGTGAAGGAGGGGATATGGAGGGAAAGAGCAGTACTGGAGAAACACATGTCCTACCAGGGGGCATTTTAGTAGTGTGAATACTCCCTTTAGCATTGTTCTCAGGACAACAGATGGTAAACCATCAGCAGAACATGAAGAAATCAAATAACCTTCACAGCTCAATTGAAGCTGTGTCTGTAGTATTTGGCTGTTACCAAGGAATGGAAATTAACAGTGCCAGAGTGTTCTCATACATATTTCCTTCTCCCCTTTCTCCTCTGTGTAGATTGTCATTACAGGTAAATGAATTTCACTCAAGCAATTATCACTTCCAAGAGGAGATGAAAATATCAAGGCACTGTGTTAAACTGGAATTACTGGAGAGGACAAGGCAAAACCCAAAAACATGAGTTTATTTTAGTGGATAAACAAATTAGTGAGACCTGAAATTGTCTGTGTTTTGTTTAGATTGCTGTTGAGCCCGTCATCTGTAACTAGCACAGGCTGAAGACTGGGAGCAATCTTGGTTTCAGTGAGAAACTCCACAGCCTGGATCAGATTCTCTGTTCACATGTGGCAGGTGTGATCTCATGCCTCTTGCCTTATCTGAGATCATGGCAGTCTCCCTATATTCTTATCATGTTGGTGCATGGTTGAAATATGGTCCACAATATGAGTGGTTTTTATTTTTGAATGCTCAGCTTGACACCAGTTGAATTTTTAATGGCTCTTCCTATATGACATGAAAGTTGGAGAATAATCTATAAAACCCCCTAAATAATTAGGTGTAGTATTTTTAGGTCTATTATATTTTTATAACAGGAATGCCAAATCTACATGTACTTTAAACTGGACTTGATAGGATTCAGATTTGCATCTGAATATAATTTTTTCTGTATTGTGAGGTACCCAGCAGCTATTTTGACAGAAACCACCATGACTGTACAATGATCATCACATATAACTGGAAGGCAGGTCAAAGATCATGTTTCTCCTTCTCCCAAAGCCAGGGTGTATGCTTATGGTCTTCCTACCAACTGCCTCTTACACCTTCAATAATGAGCACTCCCTGCCCTTCCCTGGGGAATCCAATCCAGAGCAGTGCACTCCCTAATTTTATCAACATTTCCCTAACATCTAAAACCCCACTAGAGTTCCTGTGCCTAATGATCCCTCCTGGCTAGACACCACTGAAGACACAGGGATGTAGATGGAATTAGACTGTCTGGAGATGTCTCTGTACAGTCAAAATTATCTTAAAAAACAGCTGAAAAACTCAAATAAATCAATGGGCTTTTTAATGGTAATTTACATGCATAGAGACTGTGCTGTCTGGACACAGAGGACATAAGTCCAGATTCAATATCTTGTTGTGAACTCTGGGAGCAGCTCAAATTGCATCTGATGTGACCACATAACAATATTTGGAGAATTCTATATGGAGGTTAATATATGAACAGCTCTGGCTCAACACATAATTAAAATAAAGTACATTTTAAAGTGATTATTTACCCTACAATGAACATTTACTTCAGGCAGAGAAAAATGCCCTGAAATTCAGCCCTTCTCTGTGTAGATTCTTAGCATTTGCTATTGCCATTCCATAATTTTCTTTACTGGCTGTCAGTGCTCCTAGGTGAGCTGGCTTCCAAAAGGTGTGGGGAAAGCTATATCCACAATTTCTTTTTGGTGTTTCAAGAAAGTCTGTTAGTATCACTGCCACTGATAGTGAAAAGTCAGATTCAATCACAAGAATCATCTCAGAAGCTGCCTTGGAGATGGAAGGCATCTCCTCCAACACACGGCCAGTTTTGGTTACTAGAAGGGGAAAACCAGGGACAAGCATATGGTTCAGCCGTGTTCTCCAGGCTTCAGGACAATTTTTTGTATATTTATTTCAGCCCACCCCCATTTCTTCTCCTCTAAGCTTGAATAGTTCACATGCATTTCAGGGATATGCTACAAATTCAGCTGGGGAAAGGTTTTCCAAGCCAAATATCCACTACACTTCAAGAGTTTAAAAAACAACGTCAGAATATGTGACTCTTTCTAATCTAAGGTTTTCATGCTCTTTAAGCCACGGATACTCAAACATTCCATTAAATAAGTGAATGTCCCATCACAACCCCGTCTGTACTTTAAGCCCTGAATCTAACTGCCTCATTTCTGAATCTGAGTGCGAAACTTTCAAATGCACCTACAGCAGTCACTGCATCATTTGTTGGCATTATTAAAAGAATCTTCTCAAAATAGAAAAGCAAGCAATGGGGCATCGTGTTTCATAGAACTGATCTTTATCTCAGAGATTTTACAATCCAATTTTCTTCATGCATTCTCTGCTCCATTGGGGCCTTTTATGTGAGGCATTCACTAGAATAACAGTGCACTTCTATTTGTATCTCTTTTGTTGCACATAAAAGCTCAATTAGTATTCCAATTCACCATCAGCTTGTACCTATTTAATGAACTTTTATCCACTTCCATGTTCCTTAAGTTTAATTAACTAAAACAGAACAAGTATCTCGGCATTATTAAATGCTTCTGGAATAAAAATATTCTTTCCTTGAAAGTTTTTATCAAAAGTCAGAAGCAAAAATCTCTGAGTTCAGTTTGGATATTCTAGTAACTTTATCATTGCTTTGCAGTTTGGAGTGGGAATCAGTAAAATATTATATCATAACTTTAAGTTCTTTAACTGGATTTTAATCCATGTAACATTTTCAACATTTGGTGTTGAATCCCAAAGGAAAATTCCATTCAAACCTCTCAACTATTTAACAAGAATGATAACAGAAAAAATGATTCAGACATATCAGTGGGGGATTTGTAGGAGCCTCCTCCAAATGCAGTGACTGAATCTTATGTCATTATTCTGCCTTTGAGCTCAGAAAATGAGATGAACATATAAATACATTTTTCTCACTCAGCCTATGCACAACTTTATCCTCAGCAAAGGAAAGTTTGTAAATTTTTCTGACAGCATCTTGTGAGACAGGTTTCAGTGTGATGATGCTTTTTCTGAACATTTTGCTAAGGTCTGAGCATTTTGTGTGCTGCTTCGACCTGCCATGGCCTTCTGCAAAGCTCCAGCTGGTGTGCAGAGACCTCAAGTGAGACACCATTTCTCTGAAGGCTCACTTCTGTCTGCTACAATGCAGTATTTTGACTGACACTGGTCCCTATTTTTCAGATGAATGAACTTGATCTTCTACTTTGATCTTCCTTAAGATCAAACTCTTTGCCCCCTGCTCTGCAGTCACGACATCTATGTTGAAGCGCCCCAGAAAATTTAAGTGCCCACCCCAAGAGGATAATTTCTATCAGCTCCCTGTTACAATCACTCTATACAGAAAGATTCCTTCAGAGAGTTCTCCAGAGGAAGAGCCTTGCTTAAACACTGTGACTTTCCTCCTGGAGGAGGTAGCATTTCTCTTCACAGTTGTTACAATAAGGCGTGGCCAACTTATTAGAAGGGCAGGATCTCTCTCTGGGCAGGTGGTTGGAGGAGCTGCCTAAGATGCATTGCAGCTCACACAGATCAGGACGGGAGTAAAAGGGCAGCTATTGAAGTTTTCTCATGAAGTATTGGTAGAAGTGTCCAAGCAGCAGCTAATGATGGGAGAGTAGCACTGGCAGGAGTGATAGGAAAGCACAGCTGTTATGTTGACTCTCTTACGTGGCAATAACTTTCCATTTCGCATCTTATTTTTGCCACATGAGCTGTCCCAGGGCTTTCTGTCCTCTCTGCTCTAAATCCATGTCTTACGGTATAAGGCCATAATTAAACATGAAATAGGCTTGATGCCACATGGATAGAGATATTTTTTGAATATGCCCTGGGAATTTTAAAAAATTTCCTTTGTCACTCTATTTTTTCCCCTTCTGCCCAAAAAACCAAACCAAACCTAAAAGAATAAAATAAAATTCTGTTAAAAAATAGAAGGTAGTAATAAGAAATGCCCAATCACTACTTTCACAAAGGAAAAGGTGATATATCTGTTAGATTCACTGCCTGGAATCTGTGGGATGTGCCCTGGAAAGACAATTTGCTCCTTGTTGTGTGTCTGGTTCCTGCCCCAGTGGTAGCTGCAGTTAATTGGCAGTTCTCTTCTGTAGATGGGTTGACATTTTCAAAGCTGCTCAGTAGGAATTAGGTGCCTAAAACTTCCAGCAGTTTCCAGTTCTGTAAATAAGCATACAAGTTGTTTTTAAATTTACTTGTGTTAGAAGCACTGACACTGTGCTTGTGTTCTTTTCCCCCGAAGAACCTCTGCAGCCAGCATGTTACAGTTAAATCTGAGTAAAAAGGGAAGATATTTACACCTCTGGCAGTGAAAGAGAAGATGCTTTTTGCTGTGATTTATAGAAACTGACATTAATCTCTACTGCTTTATACTATACTTGCAATAAACAGCTTTGGAGATTGATTAAAGACTTTGTCTGCAGCTTTCACTCAATTTCAACAGCTCTTCTTGCTCCATAAACTCAAAAGGAATAGACATTATGCCTTAAACAAAACCCATGATATCCATCTCTGGAGCATTTTATTTTCAGTGCTTTGAATTGAAAGTTATATACGTGTATATGTGCATGTGTTAATTTCAGACTTTTCTTACAGAGTTTCTTCCACAACAAATGGAACAAGAAAATTGGCTAAACACACAGTTCTGGATCTCTCTTCTTTCCTTCTTTTTCCTATTCCTTTGTTTGATTGCTGATAACAGACTTATTACCCATTGCATGTGTTTTAGTGAATCACATATAAAAGAAAAAGCATGAGAGAGAGAGAAAATTCTCTCCAGCCTCAGCAACATCTTCCCCACTTCCAAATACAGCAGAGAATGCTTTTATTACTTTGGTACTTATTATGCCAACATCTCTAATCACATTATAATTGTTAGAAGTTTTTGCCTCCATATATGCCTTGTGTTCACTATTACTGACTCCATCCTTAACATCCTTCTTCTTTGTATTTAGCCCCGTTTTAACAGGCAATTCTCTGATCATTTTGAGAATTATCTCACCTCATGTTTCCATTGTCTAAAGCCACACAACCTGCTTCTGACTCCTGCTATCCATTTAATCCCAGTCTGCCCTGTGTCTTGTCTCCTCCTGGCCAAATTCAATTTATTTTTGTACTTCAGCACTTTTCTCTTTTTTGTTATCACAAACTCTGTTTTCCAAGTTTCTTTGGCTCTACATGACAATAGTTTTCAGCTTTGATCCTACCTTTTTAGCTCCTATCCATACTTCTCAAAATCCCACTCTGCAGTTTTCCAGTGCAATCTTGTCACGTGCACCTCGACAACTTTAATACTTTCTTTTCTGGCCTTTTACCTGCAGCTCTTTGATCCCTTTAATGAATAGTTACAATGATGAATATGCAGTTCTTGGTTGGAATGTTAATCTGTTCACATCCTCCTCCGCCTTCCTGTCACACTTCTCCTGACTCATCTCATCTCATTGACTGTCTCTGTCCCAGCACCATGAAGGTGCTCAGTGACTCCACACCACCAATTCACAGGTTTGTGACTGTATTTATCTGATGAGGTGCTCCCACCTCAACCATGACTGCCATGCTAGGCTTCCTACAATCCCACAAGGCTCTTTAAACGTGCCTAGAGCCCCTGAGAGGAACATTTCCTTCCTGAGCTGATATATGGCTGTGTCCATTTAATTTCTTCTCTTAAATCTGCTTCTGTCTTTAACCAACCCCAAATTAACCAAGCTAGCTAGAGAAATTCAAGCCTACTTACACAGCTGCCCTCACTGAAGGACTATTAAAATGCTACTTTGTCACTGGTTGCATGGTACTGACTACTCTGCAAACTCTTGAGAGCTGGTTCTGGCTATCTGGACTTGCCTAGAATAGATTTTAGTGCTGATAAAAATAGTAAAAAAGCAGAACAAAACAGAATGAGTAAAATTCAAAATTGAAACAAAGGAAATTTAAAATTTTATTTCCAACCAGCCATAATGTTTGAAGAAATATGAGTTTTTAATCCACATCTGGACTTTATCTCCGTAAAATGAGTGAACACTTAACGTTTGAATAACCTTGATTGTTGGAGAAGTTGTCAGCAAGTTGGCAAGTTTGAGGTTAGGATTTCTCTAGAGCTAATCACTAATAAGTAAAAGTAAACCTGAGTTTTATATCTTTCATGTTTTCCTCCTACTTCTTTTAAAATGGAAGCTTTTGGAGTTGGGAATTTATGAGTCTATTGTTAAGAAAGTTCAGAGTGATGATGTCCCTTGAGCAGGGGTAAGTTGAAAACATCTGCTACTCTTTGAACTGACTTTTGTATGAAGTATCTACTGCTGTTCTTCCTCACCTGCCTTCTTTCTGAAGGATGGTATACAACAGGAAAATCTCTCCTGTTACACGTCTGCTGACCAGCTTCCCTCTCAAATAGATGGCACAGGTGGGCTAAAGCAGCTCTGAGCAGCTGCACCAACTCCTTCAATGTGCAACAAAGCCGGCGAAGAACATTTGTATCATTACTGTCGACTTCTGCTGCTGGATGGGTCCCTAGAGCTGGATGCAACAAAGAGCATGATCATGCCTGTGAAGCTGCTGTATTACACAAAGGGAGTCAAGGGCTAAGATGTTTCTCTCTATTAAATATTAAAGCCACAGGTAACTTAATAAGGAAAAAACCCCAATTTTGATCAGGCAGTTGTGAGATACGAAGATGTACTGTAGTTAGAAGCAGCAGGACGCCACATTCCCAACACTACTTTGTGGGCACCTATTGGAAGAAAGCCTTTTCCATTGGGCTTTTCAAAGCAACCTATTCTATTAGATGTGATCCGTGTTCTTGGATGTGAGCAAAAATACAACATTGTGCAGAAAGAGAATACGTGAATAAAAAACGCAAGTAAGATCCACCTCCTCTCCAGAGCAAACCCAGACAAAGGAAGCTGCAGGCAGTTTGCATATGAGCATTCCAGGGACCTGAGTGACAGCTTGCATGGGTGAGCACAGTGCCTGTGTCCTGCTCATACCTGGAAAAGGACATTTGTTAATTAAATAACCCCCCATTGCACACAGCTCTGTTTGATTATTATCAATGTGCTAATTTTGTCATTAGGAAAAATAAACAGCACATCTTTGCCACCTGTCAGATTTTGCACATTCAGACTGGTCCTTTCTAGCTACACTGGCTGCCTGGCAGGTGGGCTCCCACTTGGCACTTCCTCCCACAGCTTGCTCCATTCCAAAAGCGATCCAGGGTCACGCAGCTGCAGCAAATTGGGTTACAGTTATCCAATAAAGCCCTAGTTAAAGGGTAACCATCTAGAAAGATGCTGGCAAGGTTGATGAATTTGGACGAACTTGCATGTGTGGGGAAGAGCATGGAAGATGTCCAAGTTTTGCAGTTTATTTACAATGAAAGTGTATGGACCAGATTCCTCAACTGGAATAAATCTGTCCTGCTTCATTATTTCAGTGGTGCTCTGTAAGAAACATCCTTTGGGGACTTCAGCCCTGCCACAAAATGAAGTGTAACTGAGTAGATAAAGCTTGAGCTTAGGTCTCCAGAGATCTGGGCTTTGTTTCTGGATTGAGCACTGACCACTTGCGTGGTCCCGGCCCGAGCAGTGCTTGTTTGCTGGTGGTGCCGAGGCACTGTGGCACCAAGGCTCATGGCCCGTTTGGCTGGGCACTCTGTAAGTGTCTCACGAATAGGGTCCCCTGCCCAAATGTGCAGAGGGAAAATGCACTTGCAGTGATCTCTGTGCTGCTGTGTGTGCAGGCTCTGTGAGTCAGACTTTGTGTGGTGCAGGAAGCCTGGCTGTGCTATTTGTGGTGTAGCACATCCTGTCCTACACTCGATCTGGTTTATCCTCAGGCACCAGACACTTGGTTCTCAAGGCAGCTGCATCTTTCCTCTTGAGTGCACCACTTGGAGTCACATGAAGGGCTAAAGTAACATATTCCAAGTAGGCACCTGAAATAATACACTTCTCCCCTTGGTGAATGCAAATAATTAACGTTAATTAGAGCTGTGCACATGCATTAAGAGCAGACTTCAGCACTCTGGGGAAATTTTATTTTCAATTAGGTGAAAATATACTTTAAAGTCTGATAGCTCTGAAAACAAAGGGCGCTTCTGTGCCAAGTTACCTGACTTTCTTTTAACCAAGTCTGCTCAGAAATTAGAGGCAAGGGCATCACATCTAGATGGTGTTTCCCACTGAGGCAGATCTTTCAGCAGCATTAATTAGTCTTGGTAGAGCTTACAGCTATGGATGAATGGACAAGGACACCAATGGTTTCAGTGGCTGACAAAATGCTGGGAGATCAACTCTTCCAGGTACGGAAACTAAATTGTGTTACGCTTGTGTTCCTAGAAGCTCTCCCCAGTGGGGCAGTATAAATTTCATGTATTATCTGCCACACCTCAGACTCACGTTAATATTTTTTCATTACCAAGTCCTACATCTACAGATTAGGAAACACTAGAACAGGGCAGGTTTGTAGCCTGAACTCAGCTCCTAGAGCTTTTGCAATTCGATAGGCTCTTCTTGTCCATAGTAACATTCTTTTATTTCTCTGAGCACCTGCCTGTTTGGCAAGCAGGATGGACGAGGCTCAGAGGACATTCAGATGTTTGATGTTTCTTATTAGCTTTGTCATTCAGCACGTGGTCCTATGCATTATTTACTGTGGCTTCACTGGAGCTCTTGAGGCACAATCTTTCTCTTCCTTGTGGACCCTTTCATGGTGTTCATGCTGTCCAAGCTTCTTCCAGAAAGTCTGGTTTTCCCAAGACTGTGGGGAGGTTCTTGGATTGCTTGTTTACATCGTATCCTGAACATCCTTCATCTTCCTCATAAAGAGCTCAGTGGCCAGAGCCCATTTCAGCAGAGCCTGGGCCATCCCACATCCCGCTCCCAGTGCTGGTTAACAGGGTTATATTGCTCGGCAGAGGGACAGAAGTCGTGGCCAGACAAACTGTAAAAACTGTATTGGTCAGAAGTAAAATAAACCCTTTCCCAACAGACGCAATGCTTGATTTTGGGAGTGGGATGAACCTGAAAACAAATTAAATAGAAACTGTAAACTGTCAACAGCATTATTTTACATTAAGACAACGATGGGAGAGAGGATTTCCAGATGCCTGGGTTAGTCTCTGCTTAAGGTGGTGCCCTTATTTCATCTGTCTTCGTCTTGCAGTAATTCATCTGCAGCACTCAATCAAGGAGTGACTTCAGAGAAAAAGGCACTTGTTAGTGCCAGGATGTGCTGTGAGCAAGGCTGGCCAGCTCAGGAGGGGAGCACCTTGTACAGAACATCTTTGCACTCATGGAGGGAAGAATTTAGTATTTTTAGCTTTCCTTTACTCCAAATGGGAAGGAGTGTGCGATGCCCGAGCGTGGCCGGCCTGGTTGCACACGCCAGGGCAGTGGTGCCAGGGGGTGGCTGTCCTGCCTCCCTGGCTGGCAGCGGCTCCGCAGCACCAGCACTCCCAGAGCTGATCCACCTTGGCACACTGCATCCTGCTGGAGCTGGCCACCCGCCTGGGCAGCCGGCAGCCGGCCACCAAGACAGATGGGCAGGTGTGATGGTGGCCAGGGCACATCACATCTCCCTCCTCCCGCCATGCTGCAAAACCTCACAAACAGCGTTGTCAGTAATGAAAGCTGTTGCTGCTGAAGGCTTTCTCTCATTATTTGCAGTTCATGGTGTTGGTAAGGTTATTTTCAAGCCAAGCAGTTTTTCAACAATGTATGTTTATGTAGATCTCATTTAAAACAGTAGCTTGTCCCATGCTTTATATTCATGGGAACTTCAGAGAACAGTTTTTAAAGCCCATGCAATCTGGATTTAATTTGCATTTTAATTAATATTTCAAATGAATTCCTTGGCCTTGTTATTTATTTATTTATTTATTTATTTATTTATTTATTTATTTATTTATTTGAGCCTTTGAGAGCAAAGACTCTATCAAAGTCTTGAAATTAGAAGGGCTGGGATTTCTTTGAGCACAGCTTTTATTTGGTCATATTGTCCAAGACACCTCTGACTAATTATTAATATTAAATTGAATTAGCTACTCGGTAGCTTAGACTCAAGCTTCTCATTTGCTTTATGGCAGTGGCTGCAGCAAACTCACTTTGCAAGAAAAAGGAAAAAGTATTCGTATTACCTGTTAAGGGGGACACAGTTTAAAATGAAGTTTTAGATAGTGAAATTAAAAAAAAAAAAAAAAGTCTCAGTCTTGTAGAAAGAATGAGGTTACATATACATATTGAGGAAAAATTGGAGGCTGCATTTCAGGAAAACATTTAAACACATACTTAGCTTTTTGTTGGGCAAAATGCTTAGAAACGTTATTCAGCTTAGACACTAGACACTGCTTATCTTTCAGAAGTTAAACAAAACAAACCAAACTAAAAATGAAGTTAAATTCTATTCAAGCAATGAATGCTTCAAATATGTTAGAAATTAATTGCAAGAAAGTGTTATTTTTCACCTATCCCAAACTGATTTGTTAGACGTTAACAGCATCTAGTAATGAATACCCTGGGTGAATTCTGGGTTCTTTATAGAGGAAACATAAAAGTTATGTTGGTTGGCTTTATACCTGTTATAGATGGTGAAACAGTGGATAAGATGCTGCATAGCAAAGGGCTGCCTTCATGAATTCAGTGCAGAAATAATAGCACTGAACTCTAACAGTGCTTATTGCCTGAAAATTTCAAGGCAAATAAGCATGAAATTAGCAGTTAGGGAAATTAACCTTATTGCCTTCTTATCAGAGTCAAAGAAACTGAGGCAGGAGAAAAAACATCAACAGTTCGAAAATCAGCAGCCATCTAGCAGTAAAGCTAGAAGGAAGACATCCCTCAGTTCAGCACCAGTGAGCACATCCCTGGCAGAAAGTCAGTCCCTCTTTGTCGGGAGAGCTGCAGGGTCATGAGGAAACAGCTGAGTCTTCACTGGTGTCAAGGTAGGCAGCTCTAGGGGTACAGTAGAGTGTCTTCTTTTCATGCAGATGGATATTTCCAGCACTTATGGCTACTGCCAGATACACCAGGTGCCATGAAACATTTTCCTTGTGGTATTTGGGATCAGGATTTTAGTGAAATCATTTTGAATTGTTTGGCTTTTTGACACCTTTGGCTTTCCAAACTCAAATCTATTTATGAAGAACACCAAACTTTCATCTGTTTTCCAATTTTCAAAATGAGTTCATAACCCTCTGCTTCAGTCTCTAGGCTTCATGCTTCAGAGAATGCCACAATGTAGATGTGTAACTCTTAGAATAATCCACCAGAAATTAAATGGTAGGAAATACATTCAAGTACCATAGACTTTATTTTTGCAAAGCTGATAAAACTCAACTCAGCTTTAGACTCTTTTCCTGACCAAAAAAAACCAAACTTCTTCTCAAGAAGTTCATCTCTTTTTCATAGTCAAAGGATCAAGCTTGCTGTTCAGTGTTCAGTATTCTCTGTTAAAATCTGTTGAGAACACTGGCAGGTAGCTGACTCTGCCAAGCACATCCCAACGCCCTCAAAGTGTGAACACTTACAGGGATGGTGACAAAGAACAGGACTCCAACTTAGTTTTTAGAATCAATTTTATCAACAAAGCACAAAATTCAGACTTCCGCAATTGGATAAGATTTTATATTATAAAGTAACTTAACAAGAGATTATAGCAACAGGGAATTTTACCCTGAAATCAATTCAATTGTTCTGTGTTCATGCAAGGTTTCTTTCTCTCTTGTTTTCTTTTTTTCTTTCCCCCACCTCCCCTAGTCATCACTGTTACTAATTCCAGCTAATACCCACCAGAATCTTAATGAAAATTACCTTGAGAAAAAGCAGATTTAGTCAAAATGAGGAAACATGAACTGCTTCCTTGGAACAATGGGCAAAATGTTTCCAGTAATTGCCAGCAGCAAAACACTGGGCAGGGCAGAGTGAGGGTGGGAATTGGTACAGTTCGTGATGGTGCCCGGAGGCATTTGCAGCATGAAAACCGTTCTTTTCAACCTTATACTAAATAACAAGGATTAGGAGGCAATGGATTGGGATTTAGAGAGTCTAGACAGAGCAGGATTACCTTTTCCACCAACTGCCCCTCTGATCTTGAAGCTTTCAGCCTCTTTCTGTTTCTCCTGTCTGCAGCTGCTAAATTTGAAGAAAGAGCCATTGCCTTACCACTTTATAGTCAGCTCTTTGGCATGTTTCATGTAGTTAAAAACTCCCAACATCTTCACCCTCCAACCATGTGGGGGTGGTGAAATTGGATCCAACCACAGACATCAGAAGACACTTCCAAATTAGGACACTTAAACTTCGTGAAAATCCCAAACATGTTAAAGAACACATTCACATGCATGAAAATATTTATGATTTCATTAACAACACAGGATGAAATGTGTTCAGAACTCTTCCTGTGTTCTGAAAATAATCAGATTATTATCTGATGATGAAATTGCACAAATAGATTCTTGGCAGACAATTATATTTTCCCATACAGGTTTTTTTAATCTCCATGTTTCTCCAACATGTCACTCATTTTTCATATTCATTTATAGTTAAATGTAAACAAAGTGCCATAAATTAATTCCATGTGTAGTTAATTTTTCTGATAAAATATGGATGAATGAACATGTTGTCTTCATTCATTTCAGTTAAGAGGCTTTGATTAGTTTTAAAATCCCAGTGAAAAAGTATCCACGAGACATGCTTTCATTCAGGTCACATGTAGATGGAGGCATTGGATAAAGACCTACAGTGTCTGAATGAAATCTAGGTTGTCCTAATCTGTCTGATAAACGTGACACAGAAGGTAGTTTCATTTGTTTTAGAAGGTATGACCATGCTAAAATACGGTGCAGGGCAAGAAGACAGTGAAGCACAGTATTTACAGAAAAATGGTAAGGAGGTCATAATCGCCTCCTAAGGAAGGAAGAACCAGAAGACAAAGAACTTTTAAAGCTAGACTTAGGCAAGCCAGAGAAGAACTGAAATATGGTTGATTAAGTTGTGTGCATGACCATGA
The DNA here is from genome assembly GCA_013399875.1 of Gymnorhina tibicen. Classification (NCBI taxonomy): domain Eukaryota; kingdom Metazoa; phylum Chordata; class Aves; order Passeriformes; family Artamidae; genus Gymnorhina; species Gymnorhina tibicen. The sequence continues at coordinate 3,008,687 of VXAZ01007005.1, forward strand.
GTTTCAAAGTGACATAGTGTCAAAGACGAGTTTTAAATAAAGAATAATGATGGTTGAAAAATGATTAATTGTAGAGAGCTTGCACTGACCTTAACATGGCAGCAACATAGCTTGAGAGTCATTCTTTGCCTCTAGTTTCTGGATACATTTAAACATTTGCTATTTTAGTGCAATAAAAATCTTACTGACTTTTGTGTTTGGAAATCTATTGTTACTGGAGCACAGTAGCCTCTAGACACACTTAGTGAATCCAGCTTCACTGTGATAGGCATAGTTATTAAGCCTTGGCATTTCAGACACCTGGCATTATTTTTTTGTTGAGTGTTGCAGTGAAATTACTGGATGCTGTTGTCTTTTATTTTTTCACTTCTAAACTGGAGAAGAGTGTTCATTCTATCTCTCCCTTTTCCCAGTTTTACTGATACATTCTGTAGCGCTTTGGTATTTGTGGGTGCAGTGTCACACAACTGAAATTTGCCAACTGCAGACAGATCTGTAAAACAGTAAAACTGTGAAAATAGAGGGTATATTTAAAGACATCGGAAAGATCACTGAGGCTGGAACAATTTCTATCTTGTAAAGAATAATAATCATAATCAACCTGCTAACATTGAGACAAGTAACTTTATGAGTTCTGAAAGAAAATGAGGAAAAGGGGTTCTTAAGCTACCAGGCTAGAAAAGACAAGATGAAAGTGGAAGGAAAATGTCCTTCTTTTCTTTCTTTATCTTTGTTTCTATTCAACTGATGGATGCTTTCTGGTACAAACAAATAGGATGATGCGGCTTCCTCCGCAAAGTTGTTGAATGCAAGAATAATTAAAGGTAATTTGAATAGTAAAATAACTAATTAATGTCGTTTACGAAGTGCTTAAGCAGTGTCCTTATGCAAATCAGCCATCTTGTCAGCAACACAGCTCTTGCAATTGCAAATGTTTCTCCCAGACTTTCACCAATTAATGCTTAGCTGTAATAGGTCCCCTTCGGTAGGTGGCTTCCTAGCACAGGGGGATGGAATGTTCTTCCTTTCGTGCTGCACCAGTTTTGAAGGATTAACATTGTGATCTTTTTTCCTTTTAAATGCTCAAATTTCCTCCAGAAGATGACTCTCCAAATAATATAAATATGTTACTCGTGTTAGTCTATTTTTTTGTGTGAGCAAGTTCCCTTCCAGTTTAACAAGTGTCTTATCTCTTACAAATGAAACTAAATGAATTTTCTAGCATGTGCCATTGACATTGCTGATCCTGTCCTGAGAAATGCTTGCTATGGTGGCATCTGAAACACATATTTGGAGGATTTTCTTAAAAAAAAAATTAAAGAGTGTCCAAGGGAGTTTCTCATCAGGGCTGAACACGAACTGTCCTGAGGTCAGGGAGGGAGTGAAGAAGGAGTAATAAACTGAGGGGTAGTCACAACTCAGTATTTTTCCTGCCTTCTGTCAGTGTTGTGGGCCAGGGAAACCCACCCAGACCATAGTTACAACAGTGGCTTTATGTCATTGATTCTATCTATAGACATAGTTGCTTTATTTCTATGGCTATATTGTAATTATTAATTTCTAATTGTTAATTGTTATTATTAATTTAAGATGTGAAAAGAGGAGCTATTCAAAAGAGGAGCTATTCCAAGTTTGTTTTCCATGAGATGGAAGGACAGCAGCATTTCCTTGTACAGCAGGCTGGCCAAAGCTTTGCTCCTTTAATTTCACTGATTTTGCCTCTGAAGTGCAGGGTCCTAATTATTATCCTTAAAGGGAGTGCTGCCAGGAAGGATTCACTTTGGAGATGTCTTGCTTTATTGGCAAGGCAACTAAACCTGACAGTGAAAGCTGCCAAGAAGAGAGTGGTGTGATTTTACTGAGTAGGAAGGGATGACAGGAGGAGTCCACTGTGCATAATGTTGCCTGAGAAAGGCCATGAGAGAGTGATGCTCACATAAAGGAGAGGATTTGCGGTGGAAAGCGAGAGAAGATCAACAAGGAGGTGAAGGGCATGGAGTGGGGGTGAGGGTGGGGATGACAGCACAGCAAGAGCAGTTATGAAAGAGAGGAGGCTGATCTGATTATGCAAAAGAGACTGCTCTTGTGCCTTTTTATTCTATTCTGTGTTAAAAATTACAGAAAATTCCATATGTGGGATTTTCTTCGGGCTACCAGCAAGTCTTAGCCAGCTTCATTTGTTTGCAGCAGTTGTATCATCTATTCTAGTCCAAGTTCTATGTTACCATATCTAACACCCAAAGAGAGTTGGGTGGTGGGAGAAGGGGAGGCAAAGATGTAAAAAAAGACACAATGCTACAGATATAAAAAGCATAAGAGATAAAAGGGTGGTAAGTGAGTGAAGAGAGAAGGATTTTGGAAGAAGAATACTTAAAGCCATGAAGAAGAGTGACCTTTACCACCCTGCACTGCCAGGAAATTTTTGCAGGTGAAGGGCTACAAGTAACAGTCCATCTAAACCATTTCAGTCTTCACAGCAGAAGTGAGAAATCAATCTATTTGGTCAAAAAGTAAGGTATTTTGCTGTTCTAGTTAATGCTTCATTGAAAGGCAGAATATAAAACATTAAAGAAATAGTATTTCAGAAATTATCAAGGTCCTAGGAAGCTCTACCAAGTATTAAATGCTTTGTGCTTATATGCACTCAGTAAAATGAGAGAAGAATTTAAATACAATGTGTATCAGCTTTCATACTCTAATACCTGAGCAGATAAGGCTCTTACCCCTGCAACACTTCTATTTCACAGCAGGGCAACTGAGGCATGGGGAGACAACGTCTTAGGTCTTTCTGACCTTAACTTCCCCTGAAAACAGCAGGTGTTAAATTCTGTAACACCTCAAAGAGACTGCTATTAAATGATTCATTGAAGATCACACAGCAGAGACCCATGAGGAAACAAAGACTTTAAGCTGGAAACCTCAAGTCCTGGGTTACTACCTTAAACACTAGAGCATTCAACTCTCCTACTGAAGCTGAACCAAAGTTTCAGGTGTTGTGCCTGATCTCAGTTTACATTTTTCAACAAACATAATTTCTAAAGTGTAATTACAGAGGAAGAACCTTTGCTCTGTAGCATCAGTGGAATTCAATATCCTTTGATAGGATTGCTCATCTGTAACGGATGTCAAAATGTGGGTCTCTCTCAGATATATTTTACTTTGCCTTAATTAAAATGTACCTCCACTATTGGCATGGAAGTAATTTTATACAAAACTCTCAATGTGTGTATTTACTCATCTTGCAAAAAAATGGATCAAACAATCACTAATGGTGATATAAATTGGTAGTAAAATTTTTTCTTATAATAGAAAATATGCATAAAAATTACTGGCATTTTCTGTTAAATAGGAGAATGAAGGGACTGAGAAGCAGCTTGATAGAAAAGCAAATGTTCAGCAGGCAGTTTAGGAATATAGGTATTTGTTCATTTTCATGTACATTATAAAATATTCAGGCCCAAGAAACACATGTGAAATTTGGAAACGAGGACTGTCAGACAAGGTCCAGTAGTTTCAGCAAGGAGAAAATTGAAAAATTTTATAGAAAGAACCACATTATAATTAAGTATTCAGAAGCTGTGAGAAGGGACAATATTAGCAAAGTAACATATTGCAAAGGAGTTATAAGGAGAACTGACAATTCTGATGTGTTGACACTCAGTGCTTTGATTTGATGGAACTGCATTAGCAGTTTCAGTCTTACTTATTTCCAGAACTGACCCATTCATTTTATAAAAACATCACTATTACTGCTAGAAAAGCTTCCCCTCTCCCTGCTCCAATTCCTTTAAAGTGTGAAATGAAGTGGGTTTTTTTTTGGATCTTTGCACTGGAAGCAGGATGGGAAGAGGCAACACCCATGATCTAAGCCCTGGAACAATTTCTCAGTTTACATTACCATAAACTCAGAGGGGCTGGCAAACAGCTCCTGAAGGACAGGCTTTGTGCCAATGGGCTTAAATGTTACCATATATTTCCACTGGAGAAATAGCAAGCAATAATAAATATGCCAGAGGGCAGGGGGCTCTTTCATATATCCTAGCTGGATTAGAAACCTTCTGAATTTTCATCAGGCTTGCAGTTATTTTGCTTGTTACATACTTTAGAAGAGTTTCCCCAACACCCTTCAGAGATGCTATTTCTACTCTCCGGATGTTATCTTGAAATTATGACTAAGCAAGAAAACTGCACAGGGAAAACCCACTTCTTCCTCTCATTTTGTACAGTCAAATTCCCACTTAGGATTTTTGGAGCACTTTCAGACAGCTTGTTAGTTCTCACCACTGAAGACTTTCGCAGCACTGAAGGTGTCTTTCATTCTGTAGGATGGAGCAGAACTATGAAAACAGCTCTGCCAGTGGCCACCAGACTGGTCTCTGATCTCAGGGGAGCAGGGGTGGGTGGGCTGGTAACTCTGCTTTGGGCAAGGGGAATGAGCCTCAGCTGCTGGATAGTAAACTGCAGCTGAGGGGAGGCCAAAGTACATTTGCTCAACCAACAGCAGGGTCTCAAGAGTGGAAGAGAGGAAAACTGTGGTTTCCCACCTGCTCTCCTGGTCCGAGAGGAAAACTGTGGTTTCCCACCTGCTCTCCTGGTCCAAGATTCACTGAGTTTTATGGAGTGATGTTCTGACGTCAACAGGGTCATTACCATATTGTTTTTGGTCTCCTGGTTCAGTGGCTTATGTCAGCAAGGACAGTGGCAGCAGCATGTGGTTCCTTAGCTTTTGGAGAAAGCAGGGCTTCTGAGGATGTTTCAATCAAGGAGCTTCTCTCCAGCAGCAAGGCTGAAGGACTGCTCCCTCCTCACAGCCCCTCTGAACTGGGATAGGGTCCCCCACAAGCTCATGGCGGATGCACCTCGCCATGGGACAGGGGGAAATAAGCACATGGTGGTGGGGGATTTCAGCGAGGACAAGACATCCTCCTTGGTGGCTGCTCATGCTTTTCTTTTCTTCTGCTCCCTTAGTCCTGTGTATGGGGTTGTGGAGATGAAGAAATGTGTGAGGTTCCAGCACCAGAAACAGAAGGTCAGAGGGATCTGGGCCATCAGGGAGCTTAAACTAACCACTTGAGGAAAGGAGATGTTAAGACCTTCAGCCTTCTCCAGCTTTCTGTGAAAAGCTGAGCAAAATAAATACTGATAATAATAACAGTAAACCCTCCATACTGAGAATATTTCCGGGTTTACAGTCTTCACAAGCAGAAATGCCCTTAAAGCCTCTTGGCTGAGATTTATTTAATCTCAGATTCTGATGTAAATTTGCACTTGGTGACCTAGCAGCAATCAAGGAAAAGAGGCGCTAACTGGGAAAAGATCCTGCTTCTCTTTGTTTAAACGTTCAACTTGGGCTGTGAAATTGCATTTGTAAGGGAGGAATAAACTCTGAAGCCCTTCAGCAGAAATGGATTTCACATATTTAGTGGATGCCTCAAGGCAATTTCTTTTCTTAATGGGATCAGAGCACAGCTTTAATTTTTCACATTTTATAAGGCTTTTCCTTGGAATTACTTTTTATGTGGTTCCTCTGTTAATGGATCTTTCACACTGAGGCATGAGTAAGAGAAAAAAATCTTTAGAGAAGAAAAAAGTAGAATCATACTGGGAAAAAGTCACATAATAAATTGGAGATCAGAGGCAATAAAACAGTCTGCCATACTTTTAGTTGATAAATGCTGGTCTCATCTCCTTTAGATTTTGAAGACATTAAAATATTAAGCCAAACCTTTGTTTTTTAAAGTAATCTTTTACTAGCTGGATAGAGAGTCACAAGAACTATTTGGGCACAATATTAAACTGTCCCTGGGAACTGTGACAGCTTTGATGTGTTAATATGTCATGTTCCTAGGCAGGAATAGTGACCTCACCTGAACAAAAAAGCAGTGTCTGCAGACCCTTTGCTTAAAATAAGACAGAAACAGATGAAACAGTCTTCAGAGAGTTTTAAGGTGTCCACTTTCTAATATCAGAGCAGTTATGGTGGATAGCAAAGGCAGAGCAGGATAATTTTTGTTTTTGAAGAGATTATGCTCAACAGTTGAATTTAATATAACTCATGGAAAAAATCCCTACTTATTATTGGAGTCATTAGTTTTTCCTGGTTTTGCCACTGCCATTTTACAATACTGGTGCCATTTGATCTCAGAAGGCTTGTTTCTTTTAATGCAGCTGGGGGATGATATTACAAATAACAAGAATATAGATAGCTCTGTTATAATAATGAGGGACATTTCTGAGATGCTTAATATGACAATCATACCTTTTGTTTTTCTTAGATCTTAATTTTCCTTTAAAAAACTAAAAATGTGCAGAAGTAGTCCCATTATTGATCTGGAATCCAAAGAGTTAGTTTTGAGTCACTATAATTGGCAAAGGCTTTTACAGCTCATTAACTGCAAGATTATGTGGCACAATTCATTAAAATTCTGTTTCACGGAATGCATTTGTAAACACCTTCTGAGAAGTTTATCACTCTTTGCATAATGCTGAGCTTTCTTTCAGCAGATACATTCCTCTGCTGCTGTTTACTGATATAGGAGTCTGGAGTAAGTTATGGTAAATAAGTCCTATCTTCTCACAGCAAAGGGGAGAAAAAGGAATTTTGTTGACTCTGAAGCGTTACAGATATTAATTAAACATTGCTATACTATTTCCATTAGACCACTGTATTTATTAAACCTCTCATTCCATTACTTCAGTGCACATTTTTTGCAAGAAGAATTTGAATTTAGTACAAGTATGAAACAAAATTTACAGCACAAACCATCTTTATTTTTTCTTTCTCTGGAGCAACAGCAAGAGATCGTTGCATCCTGGCCAGCAAAACCACAAATAATCTTTCTTCCCCTCTTGTCAGATAGATTTAAATTATTTTTCATTGAGAAGCATTTATCCAGGAGAATATCTAACCTATTCCTTGCAGGTCTATGAGTAAATAAGTATTGTACTCACAATACAAGCTGGGCAAGAGCTTGTGAAAATTATGAGATATATAATACGGTTTAGAATAGAGAAGACTGAAGAGTTGAGAGGTCTCCCACTCCCATTCTCATTTTAGCATCAGGGGGTTCAAGTCATCACTGCTGAAAGCATAAAACATTTAAGCTTCATTACAGCTTAAATCTTTCAGGTAGGAGCAGAGCAGATGCTTGTGAATTGTGAATCCGAATGGGTACGGCATGCCAAAGCACGGAGTCGGTGAAGTGCGTGTGCACTGTGTATTTTATAACATCAGCAAAACACAGGTGGGCTTCACCTGAGCAAGAGAACATGCTCATAACTGAGCTAGTCATGTTAGGATTCCTCTTGTCTCTGTAGAGAATTGGGCACCACAATCAGCAAAGGCAAGTGGGAATTTTTAAAATCAGAAATCTATGGATAAATGAACTCTAAATTCTGTTAATTTTATTGACTAAATTTTCCTTGACTACACAGTTAACCCAGCATGCTTGTGTCAGAAATCATCATCTACTTTGTGGACAGATAAAGCTGTCAGACAGCCCTCTCAAACTGGATCATGTTGTGGGTCTCCAGTCCTTCCTCTTTGTACCTGCCTGGCTGCTTCTGCCATCCCTGTCATTCTTTCTCACCCTTGGCTTTAATATATCTGTGATGGCATGGTAGGATTTGGTCCCATATGAGACATGATTCACTGTGGTATTGCTCTGGTTTTATGGAGGTAGAATATAATGTAATTTAGGGATTTAAAATGTACTCAACAGTAAGGAAACAGGTTCAATGTGTTGAATCTAGGGCAACAGCCTTGTGCCATTGCACCAGAATTTCTTATGCAACTGTGGTAAGACACGAGAAGACAAGGCAGTGCCTGGTACCTGTGCTTACTTCCACTAACTGGCTGGGGCTTGGTGCTTTTATGTTGACAGTTTTACTGTTGAAAGCTGTAGTGCTGAGAAACTCAGTTTAGCTAATTGATATAAAAGTTGTGCTTTTCTTACATATCTGTAGGATTTCTTTGATTCAGTACATGAAAACATACCAGCTGGGCTGTTGTCTGAACTCAGCTGTGGCACCAAGGTAGCTATTGAGATAAAAATGTCTATTTTGTGTAGCTGGCACTATGGTCACAAAAGTAACAAGACTTTGGTTTGTTCTGGTACATTTGGTGTTTTGGAAATAGCAGATGGTACAAACTCTTAAAAACAAATGACTGAATTTTCTATTTAATGTCATGAGAATACTTTTTTTCTTCCCCAAAACAAACTGTATCTTTTCCTCTGTACTCTGGGCAGGGACAATCCTTGCATTTGTAGATTCATTGTCTTTGAAGAAATTAATTGTACATATTTGTGTGTGCATGTGAGAACACATGTGCACATGTACATGTTTACATATATGGGCTACATTAACAAATAAACACTCTTGCACGTGCATAGCTGTTACACAGTTAAACTAACAGCTCTGGATATTTTTAAAAGAAGTTGTAGGTGCTCAGATCTGCTTACCTTGGTGTCCAAAGTTTCAAACAGAAATCACTGAGTTGGTAGAATTAGCAGGACTATCAGAATATGTGAGCACAGCCTGCCTGAAAACTTAAAATGTCTGAGAAGAATGGCAAATCAAAGCACATGAATGGCAAACTGAAGACAAGTGCATCCTCTGGTTTCTTTTTTATCTCGGCTGCATGTTCCTCTCTTTCGTGTTTGTTTGACTTGCTCCACAGGTTGGTGCAAGTTATAATTAACTTGACTGAAGGGGTTTACTGCTAGCAGATTAAAATAATCTTTCCTTCTTTAAACTCCTCTCTTCTACTCTAAGGGAAGGGTGAATGATTCATGAAAACAAGAATCACTGGAGGAATGCAAAAGCAGCTAAACCGTAGGAATGAGGTGGACTCTGCCCTTGGGCTTTCTGCTCGCTCGGGCTTTATGCAGAAAGCCTGACTTTAGAAAGTAGCACACCTGTGGCTTCTTCCCTTCCCACTTACAGAAAGCAAGTGATCAGGCAGGAGGAAGAAAGGGAAAAGTCTTCACTCTGTCTTCTCTGCTACCAGCTGACATCACAGGACAATAAGGGGAGCAAGCACAGGCCAAAAATTGAAGGTCATACAGGCTGATGCTGAAAAGCAGGTTGAGAAAATTATTTAGATTCCTAATCCCTTTGACATCACTGTTCAAGCTCTGGATTGTAAGTTACTCTGTGCTGCAGTAAGGGGAAAGCTGAAGGAAAACTGATCATGTCTGATAACTTTGTGAAGACAGGATCCAGTCCAGGCTGGGTAACACTATTTATCTGTCATTCAGTGCAGTAACAGACCTGCATTGTCAAACTGCAAGGAACCATAATCACATGGCTACAGTTATCTGAGACTTTTGCTGGATAAATACTACTTTTGTTCCACATAGAAAAAACATTGCTAAGTTTTTATTAGGTGCTGAGGCAGAAGGAATACTGTAAAAAGGAAAATTTTTCCCAACATGAATAGAAAGGCTTTAATTTCAAATGCTTGAAGATGCAGAATCTCACTGATAAAACTAAACAGGAGTATGAATTCTGAGTTTTGTCTTCTAGGAGCATGGAGACAGAGATCTAGAATTTCCTGTTGAAAATATTTTGTGATTTGATTATTTTTTCTAATGTTGTAAGTTACAGCATCTGAGGAAGATTATTGTGTTGAAACATCTCCTTTCCATTGGTATTTAGTTTTCTCAAAATTGATGCACTATTGAAACAGCTCAGGCATGATGCAGTATGGAAAGGGACTTTAGAGACAACAAAAATTTCACACTACAACACATCAACATGACATTTCTAAGTGAAATTCTTTTATTATAACTGTATATATTTCAAGCTCCAAATAATCCTTGTTTTCATTTTGATGAAAGTGAAAATGACAGGAAAAAATCTATTTGTGGACAGCCTTACATTCCTAGGACTTTCTTCCCACTGATAAGGCTGAGAAAGCTGAGAGTTATCATGATGAAAATAAAAATACTGCTAGTGTAATGCTTGTTTTCTCAGACTCCTTGTTGGCCAGGAATTGAAGAGATGGTTGATAGAACAGATTGAAATCCAGCTAGTTTTCCATTTACATTCACCTGAGATTTCATGGCTTCCACTCTAGTTCTCCATCAATGCTTGCTTGAAAGTTAAAAAATGTCAAGTTTTGCAAAAACACAGCTCAGAGGCAGGGCCCTTGATGCCTGTAATTTTGAACTTGTCAAAGTAAATATGGTTTGTATTGTATTTATTTCCTGAAATCTGAGCAGACAAAATTCATTCCTTCTCAAGGGGACTTAAAGCAATTGGCCAATTGCTTTAGAAATGTGTCTTTTGAGGGTAGACAATTTTATTTGTAGGGTTCCTCTCCTCATACTTTTTTATATGCACTTCCCATGCATAATTTTAGGGATTGATTCTCCTCTCCGAAGGCATTTTGCATCCATATGTCTCCACCGCTGTAGAGGAGATGCTGCTATTGGCATCATCATGAGCTAAAACAGTCCAGAGGGTTTTGCTACGTCATTGGTAAAAGCAGCTTTAAACTGCATTGAATTTCTTTGGTTGCATTTTCTTGCTTTCAACATCAGTCTCTGCTTTTGTAACTTGTCCTCATTTAATATTAAACCAGGCTGGGAATATATTTAGTTTGATTATAGTACAGTGGAAACCTTCAGGAAGATCACTGGCCTGCTGAAGGGGTGGGGTGGATTCTGGACATTTCTGCCACTGCCTTAAATTTTCCAAAGTCGACTTCCCACACAGCAAGATCCAAGGCTATGGCGCCATATCCCAACTCCCTTCTTTATCTCCATGTATCTATTTACAGTGTTTAGATATAGGGATTTGCAAAATAGATAAGAGCAAGACTGGCTCCAGTCATAATGACACTTCTGCCATTCTTGGCTGAACAATTTTTTTCTGGGCAAATACTGCATTTATGAGATGGCAACAAGTTGTCTTTTCCAATTCCCAGTGCTGAGGGAGCAAGACACTCACTTTGCCAGTATCTATGAGGGCCAGGCATTCCTAAGCTTAGTACTTAGGTGAGAGAATTATCTTGGATATGTGCCTAGTCTCACCTAGTCAAGAGTTCTTTTGCTTTATCTAAAATAATTAAAGGTTTACATAGTAGAGATTTTGTGCTGAAGTCTTCCATCCTCCCAGCAGAGCAAGGCAGCTGTTAGACTATAGTGCCTCATTCCCTTAGTGAATATTAAATCATTAGAAATTGTTCCACTTGATATAAAATACTTAAATAACTCTTAGCTCAAAAAAGGAGAAAAAAAGAATCAATATTCCAGTGCTGAACACTCTCCTGGAAAGCAGTGAGTTTAGTTTCAAATCTGGCTCTACTGGGAAACCTACGGCAGAATCAGGAGCTAAACCTGATTATCTGAAGGCACAAAATAGTAGCCTCAACAGAGTTCAGTGCACTTACCTTACAGTCACCTTGGAGATAGGCTTATAACTGTGGGTTTCTGCCAAAAATTCAGAGTTGCTGTGAAGACATTTATTCCTCTAAAAACACTTAATGAAATTTTTCTAAATCTTCTGGAGTAACTTGTCTGTCTTGTAATTTGGTATTGGTGAGATAAATCACAATAGGCACCAAAAAATAAATTAGTTAAAAATATGGCATTTGGGCAGGAAAAGTTCTTATCAGAGTGATTATACTCTGCTTTATTTACAGTATGGACAGCAGGCATTGAATGTGCTATTGTTTTAATTCAGCTGCACAACAGAAATCTTTATAAATCAAGTGGTTTTATATTCAAGCTGACGTTATCATGAGCTAGAACGGATTGTCCCAGTTAGTTTAAGATTCTCGCTTCAAAGTCAGCCATGTATTTAACACTTATCAACAAAATTAATGAGCAGACACTGGTGGCCTCTGAGCGACCAAGTGGCACTGGTGGCAGTTCTTTCAGAGAAGAATCCCCATAAAATAATACCTAATGTCTTCCTAGCTAAAATAAGAGGAGGGTCTGAAACCTTTAAAACTAAAATAGTTTAATATTTAAGGTTTAAAACCTTAAAATCCTTCATGTTTATATCTTGGCCCATACGGACAAGACTGCCTGGGTGAAACACTTTTCTCACAATGAGAGATTTCAAGGCTGATCCAAACTGAACAATCCAAACTGGGCTTAGTCTGGTGCAAAACCTGCTGTGGGAAAAAATCTATCTTTTCCTAAACCAGTGTATTTCCTTTTAACTCTTTAATCACCTGGGAAAAAAAGGTGCAGCACGAGTGTGTTCTCCAGGTATTACGTGAAGTAACTACACTCGTGTGCTTTAGCAAGCAGTGGCCACAGGTAGTTCCTGGCAGTGCTCGTGTCTGCTCTGCTTTCCAGTGCCAGGATAACGCTCTTTATTTAGGCACCCACCACAGAGTTCCAGAGAAGTACATAGGGTACACAGATAATGGCGTTGTGCACTCTTGATATCACACATGGGCAAATACTGCTGTCACCACCGCATCAATGTTTCAGTGGGAAGAGGGGAACTTGTTATTGCCAGCTATGGTAAATGGCTATCCCTAGAAAGGTGTATTCCTAGAGGGGTGTAATGGCAGTGGCTGTGTGATCAGACCTCATCTCTGGTTTGCCTCATAGGCAAAGTTCTGTCCTTATTGATACAATTACCACAATTGTGCAACACAGTCAAACAACCACCTGTTTTCTTCATTTTCTCCAGGTCTGCAAACACATTCAGCAGAAAGCCTGTGGAACTACTCTTCAGCTTTGTGGATATTCCGCAAGAGGTTTAACATGAAACAAATATTCTTTAGACTCTTGGAGTCAGGGTGTAAGAATTTAATGCCCTACCCCACGTTGGAGTTTGCTACTCTTGTGACAGATGCAGCAGAAGGGAGTTTACACCTGTGCTTCAGCTGTTCAGTTTGCAGTCTACTGTCTTAACACAAATTCACACATTCATCAGCAGGTTAAACTGAGATGCCAGGATGAAAATTGGAGCAGCTGAAATGCAAACACATGCTCTCTTTCCGAAAACACAGTTTTTTCCTGCTCTCAGCCTTGCCAAAGCATTTCTTCAGTCCTTTCCAATTCCCACAATTTCCTACTGGCTTCCTGGTATTGGGGAAATGGAGTTAAATGCAGTGCTTGATAACTGCACCCTAATTTTACTAAGAGACATAATTTTTCTTTGAAAGACCTAAAACAACCTCCTTTTTCTTAGAGTTAGATTCTACCTGGTCATGATGGGGCTCACCTAGTAAGTGATTATATAAAAAAGGAAAATCTTAAGAAATAGATTTGGATTCCCTTCCCCATTGCACTGATTCTTTTAACATGTGGTTCCAAGAGAACCAAACCTCTTTGTGGAACAGGAGTTGACCCTGTAACCCCCCAGGACTATGGACAGGGCTATTTCTGACACCTGCAGGCAAAGCAAAACTGAAAGATGACAGCCAATTTCTAGGCTGACTTGACCATGATCAGGTTTTCAAGGTAATCAAGACAGAAGTGTCCCAAAAAAGCTTTTAACTGAATTTGCAGAACATTTTTGGCCTGGAAAGAACCCAGGCTGACCCTTGAGTGCAAATTTCCAAGTTCTTACACAATGTATATCCTCTTTGGAATACTCTTGTGCAATAGTAGAGAGGAAAAGAAGAAGAGAACTGCAAAGAAGGAAAGAGTTGATTCTTGTTTTACATTAGTTTTATCTGCTCAGGCTCCACAACTTCTTTAAAGCTACTGTAGGATAATTTGATGGAAGATACCAGGCTTTTCCCAACTATCCCCAGAGCATCCAAATCCCACTGTAAATTCAGTAAGTTGCAAACCTTTAGCAAACTCTCTTGCAAGTATACAATGAAACATATAATGAAAATTAAATGGACAGTAGCCAGCAACTACAAAAGCAATCTGTCACTGTAAGACATTTCTCCACAAACCTACAATGTTGCACACAAAAGGTGTACTATCAGTCAACAGCAGAGGAGCTTGAATGTAAAGCAGCCCTAAGCTTCTTTGTATCACGGGTCTTTAATTAGACCTAACAAATGAATATGAATCTGGAGGAGGAGAATTGGCAGGAGACCATTGCTGACGATGCTCCTCACAATGAACAGCGGTGTTTTGACTCTATAGCGCAGATAAAAGCAAATGTGTGTCCTTTGTTTCTATAATAGGATGCAACATGCATTACACAGACAAGAGAAAAGAAAAGAAAAGATCAATGTCTGAGACTTCCAAGGCTCAATTTCTAGAGGGCACAAGGTACAAATGAAAAAGTTCACAGGAGACAATGATCCAACACTTAGCCCCAAGTCTGTTTTCTTTACAATTAGAAAATGCTGTTTCAAAAAACAATACCAAAGAGCCCACACGCAGAAATGAGGGGATACATGGAAACATAGGAGACTCGGAAGGATTAATATTAATTTTGTTCCGGTTTTACACTCATGCTAACATTCAAGCTATTAGACTTCACTCCCTGAAGGAAGGTTGCCTTGAACTCAGTAGTGGACTTTTTATTACATCAGGAAGAGGAGTAGATGGTGTTTCAAAATATGTGAGATGGTCACATTATGATTTTTTGCCATGGAAGATGACGTTTTGAGCTCTGGTTTCAACAGTCGCCAGGAAACTGAGGACACCCCTGACCAGCTGGAACTGGAATGTGACTCCGAGTAGGAAGGCAGCATCGCTCCCATTTATGGCATTTACAGCATCTTGAGTTTCTGCTCTCTTAGCACGTTAGATTCCCTGCAAGAAACCACGTCGTAGAGGGAATGTGGGCTCTTTGGGGGAAGATCCTGCCGGAACACAACCTCTCTAACCTCTGGGGGAGAAGAAAGTTTCAGAGCAGCTGGCTATAATTCAGCAGCAAGAGGTAGCAATTAAAAGCTGAGGCTTGATGAATTTCCTAGAAACCTGTGGGTTTCTTGAACCAGGAGTGAGACAGCAGTATAATTTGCCTTTCAAACTCTTTATTACTGTAAATAATTAGATTTAAAAAGTTTGTGTTTGTTAGAACTTCAAATATGGTTGAGGAGTTTTGTTTTAAAACATAGTCCTATGTCATCCTGAATGTATAGGCTTAATATAAAATAATCATGGCATGAATTTCTCGAGCTTTCACTGTGAATTTTAATGACCATGACTGACTTTTGGCCTTAAGAATGTGTTGGTCAAGCTATTAGATCTGGTGTCTTCAAATGTTGATCTGGTTTGTCCCAGATGAACAATGTGTTTAAGCAACAAGATTCTTTATTTTCAGTATTTTATTTGAAATTCAAATGAGTTCTTAACTGAAAGATCTTTGAAAAAAAATATTTTCCTAATAGTCTTGAAGATTCTGTATTTCAGAGTTGTAAGGAAAACTTTTCTTAAAAGATGAAATTCTCACATACTTTTTTTGGGATATTGGGAATATAATTTTTCCCTTCTGACTTCACAAATATATTTGGAAGGTGTTGTGGAAATGAATGATATTCATGGCTTGTTGTGGGTAGAAAATGTATTTATCTATTCCAAAACCAAGATCTGCTCAGTTCATCTCACTTTAACCTGGATGACTGAAGCTACAGCTCTTACTCAGAATGATTACTTCAAGACTTTTGGATCTCAATTTAGGCACAGACCAAAATACAGACCTGACTTCAATGATTCTTAGAACAAAACAGGGCCCTGGGAAGCATGAAGAGTATGTGAAGATGAAAAAGCCCTCCACATTAAAAGTGAATATTGCTTTTGTGCATCTTCAAGGGATTCAGTCTCAGTTAGAAGAAGACTTGAGAAGTTACTCCTTTCTTTTTACTTACATGAGCTCAGTACTCCCGCTGACCATCTCACAGAGTTTCATGCCTGCTGTGAGATGCTAAAAGAAAAGGGAAGGACTAATCATTTTAAAAATACAAAAGTTATGCACTGCTCAAAGTGCAAGAGCCATGGCCTCAGTGAAAGTCAGTGGGGCTCAGGAAGGAAACAGTCTGCTCCCTGTGAAGGCCTGGGATTGACAGAGTTTCTGTTTCACGAGAGGAATGTTATGGAAAGACAAAGAACATGAGATGCAGAAATTGAGGCAGTAGCATGGATCTGGAGAGCCCTAAAGAATGGCCAAATGTCTCCTGGGTTATTTGACTTGGGATAGGAACACCAACATTAAAAAACACCTCAAGGAAATATTCATAGAGGGAGAACGCAACAATGAGTATTTTAGCTTATTTTCCTCTCTATGTATGTAAAATGGAGAGAGAAAGCAGTTAGGGAAGTACAAGCTGTAGGCCTTGAGGAAAAACTAAAATTAAATTTTTTTTAATATGGCACTTGAAAGAAAAAATACTCATTCTAAATATGCTATGATCTAAACTATAGTTGGCTGTGCAACTGTTTTTTGTTCTCTGGATGAATGCAGCCTCTTTGCTGCCTCTGGTACCACATCGTCTGTGGTCATGTGGGTGTCACCTGCAAGACACTTGTCTGTCTCTGTTGAGCTTTTGGGATCCTGGAGGTACATTTAACTCTTTGAGTGAGCTCTGTGTGTCCTCACATGTCTCTGTCCTCTCACGAGTAAAAGACCTTGCTGAAAACAGCCAGAAAAGTACACTACCCTTCTGTGCTCATCTTCGACAGAAATGAAGAAAACTATGATTTAACCCCATCCAAAGTGTTTCACCACATGTGAATGACAAGAGATCTATGGAAAATCCTGTTTACAAAACTGAAAAGCTGATTGGACATCACTTTAGACAGGTGATAAAAACAGGGTTTGTAGAAAGACAGCCATACAGGAACAAGTGTCAACATAGAGAGAAAGCTCTCACTGCTGCGAGTGGGCTCTTTTGAGCAGAGACACATCAAATAAAAAATCTAATTCAGATCTAATGTGACACCCAGCTCTCTTCCAGTATCCTGAAAGATCAAGCTCGTTTCTGGAGGCAGTGTCATCCTCCTCTGCACCCGAAGGCAGAGGTGAGCAGCAGAACCTAACCACAGTTTCATAGCACATTAGTCGAGGTGATGCCACCCCTCAAGAGGCGAGAGGAACGCTGGCAGGTCACAGCAGTGTCAGCCCAGTGCTGCCAGCAGCCACGCCTCAGCAGGGTAAATGGTGCTGCCTGCCCTTCTGCACAGCAAAAGGCAAGGCAAGGGGGGATGGAGGTTTCACTTGTCAGATGTGTGGCTGAGGCTAAAAATAGGTTTGGCAGTTATGAGGGAATTTCAAAATTCCACAGCCACTGATTTCACAGAAAAAAAAAATTAGAAGAAAAATGGAAATGCCTCTGGTTTACGGTTGTTCCCTCTATTTTGCTGGCCAGCAGTGGAGCTTAGTGAAAAAAAAAGGTCTTTCTGTTACCATTTGCTGCCTCAAAATGACAAGGCAGCTCAGAGTGCCTCAAATGTTGCTGCATCACAGCAGCAGGTAGCATCCAGTGTACTCATTTATAACCAATGGGAGGAAGTAGAGAGATGAGAACAAACTCTAATATTTTATTACCCTTTCCAATCTGATTAATCCAATTTAGTTTGATGAATGTAAAGAAAGAAAATAGCAATTCTTTGTACTCCACTCCTGCATCTCATTACAAGTGCCTAATGAATGTTAATAAATTAATTTTCAGACACCTTTTCTGAAGCAAACTATTTTTGCATCTGACCTGCTCACACAGAGAAAGGCAGGAGTAAACAACTAAATACTGAAGGTCTTACACATTAATCATATATATATATAAAATTCATTTTGCAAGCAGCTTAAAAGATACAACAGTTAAGATTTTGTCAGAAGTCATGGAAATTGAAATCATGGGAAGTAAGAGAGAAATCCGTCTTCTAGTCCTTTAAATGCAAGAATAAACTTTACCTAACTGTGCATTATGCTATCCTCCATCCAGTTTCAGAAAGTATAAGTAGAGGGTTTTTCCCTTTGATATTTGTAAATTTCTAATTAGTACTATGTTCTACATTAAAGGGACACTTATAAATTAATGTGGGCTAGAAGTATTAGTATTTCAAAAACAAGCCTACTGGAAAATTGCTAGATTTAAGTGTAGCAAATCTGTGGCATGAAATGTTAATTTGTTCACGTGCTTCTTGGGTGCAGCTAGTATATACATACATACATACATATATACATATATATATATATAAATGTATATATATTTACAGTGTGGGAACTTGGGATGACGTCTGACTAACTGAATCTCCTTCCTTTTATATTTTGCTCATCCTTTGATTAAGATAGGAATGCATAAAATACCATACACACCTGGATCGAATTACTAATAGAAATAGTATACAGAGAGGACAGTTAAAGAATTTTAAACTAATGAAAATAATTAATAACTTCAAAAACCCACAGTAAACATATTCCCCTAATTAACAGAATAAGCCAAGAGTTCTTATATAACTACAAAGCTCTGGAGATATAATGTAATTTCATGGTAGCTCCTCTTGCACTGCTTATTGCTTTAAAGTAACTGTATCACTGAAAGTATTTAAGAGAGCAATTGCTCTTGGGGATGTA
Organism: Gymnorhina tibicen; assembly: GCA_013399875.1. Classification (NCBI taxonomy): domain Eukaryota; kingdom Metazoa; phylum Chordata; class Aves; order Passeriformes; family Artamidae; genus Gymnorhina; species Gymnorhina tibicen. The sequence goes on from VXAZ01007005.1 coordinate 3,027,140, forward strand.
AAAATCCTTAGATGTTTGCATCTAAATAAACTGGGTAGCCCCATTAAAATAGAGATAAAGGCACATTATCAAACAAGTGGTAATTAGAGCTGTTATACTTTCTGCATGAACAACCCCCCAAAAAAGTATTAATTAGTGATTAATATCACCTGAGATTAAGCTGACCCAATATTAAATTTAAGTACTCAAGTTCATTAAACAGCTTAGACTGGTGCAAGGATTTATGGTCAGGCGCTATAATGATTTTGCACCAGTGAGATGTGGTTTATCTATTTTAAACCACTGGGCTACATTTTATTGCGTTATTACTATTCTCAATAGAAAATTAGAATAGAGCAGATTTATGGTTCTAGAAAGATTATTAGGCCTCATTTCACTCTTGTTTAGGCCCAGTTGCAGGAAAACAGAGCCAGTTCACAAGGACTCAGCAACGCTCGGGGTCTTTGCAGCATTCCCTTTCCGCACTGACACAGCTGGTGGGGCCCAGCACGCCGGCTGTGGGAGCCATAAAGATCTCTTGGATGGCTGGAAGCTGTTCCTAAAATCGCAGTTGTCTCGTTTGTTTCCTACTACTCGTTAAAATATTTTGCTTCAGATTGTCCAGCTTTTCTTGGCAAAAACACTAGACTGAAAAAAAAAATTATACTTGCATGAGTCACACCATCCCCAGTTCTCCAAACTCACAAAACAATTGTTGAAGATCAGAACTGCCATGAGGGAATTATCTGAGCTGGCAGTGGCTGGTTGCTGATGGCCATGTTTTTCTGGTGCTAGTTATTCTTGTTAGCAATAGTTGAACTATGAATATCTTCCCAGTTTGAATACTCCAGTATTTTGATCAGGGAAATAAATCCTGCAAAGTATCTGCATTGATTTTTGCTGATCCCCAGTGCTTCCTTCACCCACCTTGGATCACACCTGACTGGCCATCTCCTTTCCCAGCTTCTGGGCATCTTTCTTCTGGCCTTGTCTGGGGCCAGGGGAAGGAGGAACATGAAAACATACAACAGCCAGGCCAGAAACATCCAACTGGTGCACACTGTCACCTCTGCTTGCTGGAGTCAGCCCCGGATTAAGGACTGCAGAGAAAGGAACTATTTGGTTCCATGTCTGGGTTTATTTAATTGACACTTTTCTTCAACTCTACTATTACCATGATGCTGGCCCCTGGCTGCCTCATCTCTGGGCACTGATCCAGGGACTGTATTTACTGCTTGAGGCACAGATTGCCGGTAATGCTCAAAGGGCAGCAGTAGCCTCAAGACCACAATGTCATCTGACCGATGGGGGAACACGGAAATCCACGCTGTGACTATGTGGATTATTTTCTTGTGCTGAAACAACATTACACTATAAATCTGAAACTTGGTGTATTTAATTTTTGTCTGACAATCCTTGAAGTCCATTCAGTCAAAAGAGCTCTGAGATGGTTCAGCTGATATCCAAATCTCTGCTACTTAGGCAGCAGTATCACAGTAACACAATTAAAAAGGCTGTCCTGGCTCTTTGCTCAAGTAGAAATGAGACCAGCTAAATTGCAAACTGGGCCCTAATGGTGCAGAATTTGTGACTAATACAAATGAGGCTTTACTGCTCCTAATTCTTAGAGAAGACAGCAGAAGAGCATCTTTCTGCTGGAAACTGCCTCTCTGGTGTTACAGAATGACTGCCCACCACAGCCAACATATCCTGGATGTGTTGTGTCACCTGACAAAGTGATCTCATCAAAGGAAAAGCACTGCTGGCTGTGCACATTCACTTCCTTCTCCTCTTGGCACTTGTGAGCTCCTAACATGAACACAGGATGCTTTCAGGAGGGCATGGGGCCATGTAGACAGATGGGCAGGGGAAGAAATGGGATGTGTTTCAAGGGTTGAGTAACTGGGCCTGAATACTCATCCAGGGATGTCAGAGGAGCAGTTTGGTCTGGATGCCTGCACAGGAGATCAAAGGGATACCTTTTTGCTTCCCACTGCAGTACAGGATGTGAGGAATTAGGCACTCAGCATTTATGTAGTTTTTATATGATCAAAGCGCTGTCCTGACATTACCTAATTAAACAGAACAGCACCCTCCTGAGACAAGTATGGCCTTCAATTCGCTGATGGGACAACAGATGGGGAAAATTGTGTGTTTTGGCAGCGCTTCTTCCAGGATCTCCCATCTCCCTTACCTGTGCTTATTTCTTTAAGTCCATCTATGCAAAAGGCACTGTGTGCTAGGCTGTAGTTGCCGAAGGGGAAATTTTGTTTCAAGGGATTTGTTTCTTTGCAAGTTGATTTCCATTGCCTGTAAGAAACATTTGTTGACCTCAATGAAAGATAAAGTTTTCCCTGAATTCTCCGGCCATACCCCCATCTGTGCCTCCTGTGGTGCGAAGGTTTGTGTGTGATCACCACATGACAGAGGCACTGATCTTCTTCCATGCTCAGTTTACAGAAAAAGGTAACGTGCTGCTCTGAGCATTTCTTCCTCTTTGCTTCTGCAGCGCTGAACAACTCAGTACACTTGTATGTTATTTGGGTACAGTAACTACATGTTGTGGTGTGCCATGGCCAGTGCCACGGCCAGCAAGACCAAGTGGAGCAGCAGGTGCATTGGTTTGATACCCACAGAGCCCAAGAGCCCTAAGGTTAGGGTGAGTACCCAGAGGGCTGTGCAGGGTATGCAGATCATACCCCCATAATTGGCCACCACCATCTCCTCCCCTTCTCCCCTATATTTGGTTTCTCCTCTAGAAAGTTCTCTGTTACTCTATCCTTCATTAGCCCATGTTAATCCTCCCCTTCTACCCCTGTTACCATTGGTTCTGTACCCTATTCCCCGCCTCAATACCGCCCCATTGCGGTTATCCCATTGGTTGTTAGGTGCTTTCCCCTCCCATTTTTAGGGGTATAAAACCCCACATCACAGTCATTTTTTGCGTCTTCATGCCCCTCGCTTGATTTCTGTTGGACTCTCGTTCAATAAACCCTCTCCTGTTTTTCCACTAAGAGGTCCCTCCGCCTTCTTTCCACCTCCTCCGCACGTCCTCACCACCGGTGGGTTGGACGAACCCGTGCTGGAGCTTCACCGACCCTCCTGTGCCCTGTGAGCGGCCTCCTTCATCCCCTCCCATGCGGGCGGGTGCCCGGCGCTTGTGGTCACCTCGCTGGCTGGACAGATAGTGCCGCAGCACCTACAGAAAGACATGAAAGCAGTTTTTAATGGAAAATTTTCCTTTTTTGGCAGGGGGAAACTCTGGAGCCAAAGGTGCAGTCCCCTTGTTGGGGTGTCTCACTGAGACCTCTGGCTGAGCTGACAGAACTGTTCATGCTGCAAACCCACAGAGTGGGAATCTCTGCTTCCACAAAGCTGCTCACTTGGTGATGCTGCCAGAGATGTGCTGATGACACTACAGATGAAGACCTGGGATGTGCTGGGATGGACCCCTACACAGAGATAGGCTGGGATGGAAAGCACTGGGAGTGCCCAGGGCTCCTCCAGTGTCCTGTTCAATAACCATCCTCTATCCTGGCCCCAAGCACACCCGAGGCTTTCACAGCAAGGACATATCCATGTATTACTCCACCTCCTTGGGAATGTTTTATAACCTAGCAGTTCTTTAGAAGAATGTATTTGAGAGGAATTTCTGTCCCCCTGGTATTTTGCTCTATCAGCACAAGAAAGCAGTTGCAAGAGAGAAAGTGCACAAACTTTTCAGAAACTACTCCTTCCACCCCCAGACTCCTTCCTACGGAGTAAGTGAGCACAGACTGGTCTTTAATGTGGGAGTTTAATGATCAATATTTAGCTAGGAGGTTTGATGAATATTATATTTATTATGTAAGCCTGGAAAGGCACTTCAGTCCCTGTGTTTAACTTATCACTTTTAATACAGCAGAAATAAAAAAGCCTCCTCACACTCTGTTCTTTTCTTTAACAGGCAAACTATAATGTTCTTCGCTCTCATGCTGCTTCATTTTCAAACACACCACATGTAAACAAAATTGGAAATAAATTATGCAAAAGTGTAATAGCAACAAATATTTCAGAGTGTTAACTGGCAAGTTTATTCTCTGAATATGAATGACAAATAATTGCTTTATTTGCCTAAAGGAGCTTGTATGTATACTTAAAATGCTTGGCATCCAACTCCTTTTCAACTCAATGACAAAATTCTCTGCACTGTCAGCAGGTCTCCAATTTTATCCATAGATATAACAAATTAGCCGTATTTATAGTTTTTATTCCCCAAATGAATTAATAGTAATTGATCTTTACCTTCCATGTGATATAAATCTTATGTTGATGAGAAATGGCTCAGGTTTTTCTGCCATAAAACCTCACAGAAGACTTCTGCATCCCACACTGGACTTCAAATTTCTCAGCATTATGCAATGTGAGACCACAAAGTACATTTTTTTTCTGAGAGACTCCTTAAGTTTTAATTACCTACAGTGCAACAGCTAGAACACTCCAATAAAAACAATCTTTATTTCCCATGAGAAATTATTTCCCTCTTCTCTCATCCACAAGATGCATCTGCGGATGGACTGAGACATCATGAAGTGCTGCTGTGGGATGTCTATGGTAGGGATTTGTTCACTGTCTTCCATCCTGAGACTTGCACCTCACTTAGCTGGGAGAAGCAGCTGCTGTTCATGGCCCCACATAGAGCTGGGGCTGGAGAGCAGCCAGGGATCCATCTTTTCCTGCTGCTGTAGACTATGAGCAACTTAACTCCCTGTTGCACTAAAGGTCAGCAGACACATTATCAGAGCTGAACGGACTCTCGGCCTGGGGCCCAGGTTTTATTCCATCTTTCTGACAAACACAGGCCATGTGATGCCATCAAAAAAAAAAAAAAAAA
>VXAZ01007005.1:3032011-3046652 GCA_013399875.1 Gymnorhina tibicen
CAAAAAACGAGGCCATGTGAAGCCACAAAAAAAAAAAAAAAAAAAAAAAGCATCATCCCTTCAAAACCTTTCTCTTCCCCAAACAGAAATTCCTTTGGATGAAATGCCAATTCAGGCACACAGTATCTGGCCCATTGTTACTGGTGAGTGACAGCAATACAAATCTACTACTTATTAGTAGATTACCTAATCAGGGGGCTTAAAGAACCCATCCCAGCTCACTGAATAACCATAATTTCTTGGAAGTGAATGAATTGATCTCAATATCTCTCCATAAATGGAAGGGCTGGATGTATGGCAGAGGGAAAATGAAATACAGATTGTTGTGGTTTTTTGGTTCTTGCAGCCAGGAAGGACTCTCTCTGTTCAAAGTCCGTAATCATGTTCTAGTGGGTTCTTGAAACAGTTAACAGTGAAAAGTATAGAAACTGCAGCTGCAGGCTCACTTTATAGTGCACTAACAGTGAGCAGGGCATGGTGACTCTTCCTTTATCACAGGAGGGAAAGTCCTATGGTTCAACATGAATGAAGAGCACAAAAATATGCTTATTTGTTTGAGGCATGGAGGTACTTCACGGATGAGTGTAATGCTTGAAGAGAAGTGGCCTTGCCAACAAACGGAACAGATATGCATACAAGAGTGGCATTTTCCCAAAGCCATGTTACAGCAGGTATGAGACACCTTCAAAAACTTTTCATGAGACAAATCTCATAGATAGTGAAACGGGCATGGGAGGTCACAGATTTACCTCCAGACAAGGTTGCCATAAGAAATGGCACAGTTGCAGATATACCACTTTTTATAGGAACATGCTGGGGAAAAACACTTCACATGAAAGCTTATAAATTTGTGTTCCTTCTGTTGCATGTTAGAGGAAAAACTTTTTAAGGAAGTGCTTAACAGTTGTTTTCACAGAAGAGGTAGGGAAGAAAGAATTTGAATAAAATCTAGAGAGTGTATGAACAAAAACCCCTCCCATTAGACATGGGAGTCTCACGTTGCAGTGCCTGAGCTTAAATAACCAGAACACCTCTCTGCCATCTTCAGCTCAAGGGAAGGAAGGTAAAAGACTGAAGTCTCCTACTTATTCTGGGTTCAGTACCCACATTTTTATTCAGAGGTCTCCTACTGAACTAAAGAAACATTCCCAACATGGAAATGCTTTTTAGATTGCTAGATTTCCATGAAAATGATGATTTTGAACAGGTGCTGTGCTGCAGCAAAAGCATTTGCTAGAACATTCCCAGTGAACACGACTGATTAGCTGGCACAACACCAAGCTTGCTTTTTAAGAGAAGAACTTACTGATTAACGTGTAATTTTACTGTTTAAAAAAAAAAAATTTCCCCCTCAAAAGGGTTGCATTTTGTACTTCAGTTCCTACCATGCTGAAGTTGTAAACTTCAAGTGACAGCATTCTGGTTGCTGTCATATAATTTCACTTCTTTCTGAAGGATAAGAGTGAAGCAGAGACTCTCAGATAACATTTCATTTGTCTGTAACTGAGACAAAGGAGCTATAGCAATAGTTGGCCAAGGAAGGATGTCACTTACTTCAGGGATTGTTGGTAGCCAGGATATCCAAGTGTCTTATTCTTCAGTGGCAGGAAGAATTCCTCTTGTTGCTGAACAGTTTTATGTCCACTAACTTAATAATATTCCTTTCACTTATTTTTAACTCCAAGCTACACAGTGACCACTAGCTCAGTCCAGGAGCATAATGTAATTCCTCCTCCACATACAGGAGGAATGTAAAGTTACTTGCAGCAACTTGAAAGCTGAGAGATGTTCTATTCTGTCTGCGAGTGCTTCAAAATCCCATAGAGAATTAACTATTCTCACATTTTTTATAAATAAAAAGAGAAAACAAGCCCTAATTCTAGGGGAATTCTAATTCTAGAATTAACTATTTCTCACATTTTTTATAAATAAAAAGAGAAAACAAGCCCTTCTGAGATGACCATAGGAAAAATCAAGGCAGGCAGATTTATTTCTGTAAAGGGCCAGAAAATAGTTTCCATGTATAAACTAAGAGGAAAATCATTTTGTAACTCAACTGTCTGTCAAAGAGCTTCACCTGTATCTAGGACACTTGTTTGTGGCTAAGGCATAATGCAACCTGGCATTCTGTGGACAGAAAAAAAACAACCCAAAAAACCCAGTGGAGAGACAGCAGAACCATTTACCTTTTGAACTCAACCCCAGAACTTCATGCTTAGCATGAACACTCCCACCACTCCAATCCCTAATACTTCTTGCTCCTTTTCTCTTTTTATAGACCCTGCTCTGAATCCTGTCCTAGAAACCTGGTATTCATAGAAAATGAAGGAAACCTCACAAGTTTCCTCCACTGCTCCTGCCCTCCCACACTGCCAATCTTCCAGCCCACCTGGCAGCCCCCACAGGCTGTCACTCTCTAACACTATGTTGTTGCTCCAGCTGCACTCTTTTATGGCAGTGGCTTTGTGCCTGCAGCTGGTTTCACACCTGAGGGCAGTAATGAACTGCTTCTGGCACACTCCGCTGAAGTGGGAAGATGTTATTAACTCATATTACAGGTGAGGAACAGCTTGAGGAACTTAAACCCAGCTGCCCCAAAGTATGTAGGCATTTTGTATATAGCACAGTAAGGCACTTTGCACTTTTAAGGACTTGGGTTTAGTCATTTGTGAAAAATTGTAAGCTGTTATGTGACAAAAGAGAAGCTGTGTCTGTTCTCCCCACCAAGGAGAGTTTTTAAAATCATTTGAGTCCTTCCTTCCAGTCTTGTGATGCCATGATGATTTTTTGCTTTTTCATATAGCCCTCTTATACCCTTTTCATATACCGTTTTCATATACCCTTTCATACAGCTTTGCATGTATCCTTAGTGCTTGTAGCCCACATACTTCTAGTTCCCTAAGTTTGATAACCAGTTTAGACCCAAAGTTCTGTTAAGCCAAGAGACCAAATATCTTGGAAGCCTCGCAGTTGGGTCAGAAAGCCCCAGACACCAAGGTCCTCTCCAGAACACATTCTGTAAACTAAGATAGGCCCATCCAGGGAGAAGGTTCCTCAAGACGGGGGCTTCTCTTGAGCCTCTCGTTGGGGAATCTTTGATAGATATGCTAATGTGCAAGGTCTAGGACTGTATACATGAATCATCGTGTGGGGGTGCATTTTTTGTGCATCTCTGTGTGTGTGTGTGTGTGTGCGCATTGTTCGGGGGGTGCACCCTGGTGCATTCCTGGGGTGGGCATCCTGGTGGGCATTTCGGTGTGCATTTTCGGTGTTCATTCGGAGATGCTTTCTACCTAGATGTGATGCACCAAAGGATCCTTGAATAAATACAGAGGTAAAACCCTTTTTTCCCTCTAACCGTGTTTGGCTTTTAATTCTAAGCCCAGGGAAAGGCAACACTTGTGTTCTTAGGCTGACTATAAGGTTGAGTAATACAGAAAGAGTGCACACAATCATCAAATTTGCAATAGAATTTCTCCTATAAATGAGGACAGATGGGTTTTAAATAAGGGTGACCTTGCAAATTATAAGCAGCCTTAGGAACTCAGCTCCTTCCGAAGGACCCAGGCATATGCAAGGTCAAAATAATTCTAAGAGTCCCAATCCCAAATATTTTTTTCCAACCTAAGGTGTTGCAACACCTTACAGAGAGGCAAGGGAGGCAGGGAACTACACAGTTTGCCTATGGAGAGAAACGAAGCAACCATTTGAAGGTCACTGCTTATTAGAGCAATTGACTGAACATTAAATCAGCGGGGTGTTAATATCCAAGGATTTTGGCTCCAGTCCTATAAAGTCTTTTTGCCAACTCCAGGTAGGTTTTCTGTACCTGCAACTTGTCACTTCCTTCCTGTTATTTCTTTGCAAGGGAGCTAAAAATGTGAAGGACTTTGCTGAGCTGAGGCTTTGTTTCTGGCAGACCTGCTTTTTATAGAAGTTCATACTGAAGACACATCCAGGGTGCTTCCATTGTCAGCTCCTCCACAGATGATACTTACACTCATCTTGGAGATCTGCTTTATGAAGTGGCTGTCAGACACAACGCCTTCAGTCTGAAGTCACTTCTCCCCAGATTCTACTCAATTAAAAAAAAAACAACCACAAACCAAACAATTTGATGTAGTTATTACCGGTAGTAATAAACACTGCCGGACTCAGGGCTGGCTCTCCCTCTAAGTGGGAGAGCAAAAACGTCCATCATGGTTTTTTGTGCTCTTCACCAGGAGGGGTCTGGAAAGGGGAGTTCCAATCACTCAGCCCTGATGCTTCTTGCTGTGTGTCCAAACAGCTGAGACAGACAGAAATGTCAATGCTTGTGTAAGGTGACGTGAGAGAAGCATGACCTGAGATACCTGGCTGTCAATTTCCACAGGACAATACCAGCAAGCACAATTCTAATTCTTGTTGCATTTTTATGACCACAACAGCCAAACCCACATTATCTCTCCTTTTTAATTTCCTCTATTATGAAAGTTACCCAAACAAGGTTACCCAAAGAGTTGCCCTACCAAGGAGTTTTCTGATCCTGTAGGAGCAAGACATAGAAGACTGGCCTTCATCCTTATCTGTCCTGTAGCTGTCAGAAATTGCAGCTGTTATCACAGCTCTGCTACTATCAGTACTTTCATAGTATCCCACCACTCACACATGGATCTGCTGCCTGGGACTCTGAGCACACACTGAATGACAGTCACTGTTCTAAAGCACTTGTGATCCACGTAGACAAGACATGCCAGGGCTAAAAATCAACTCTAATTTGACAGAGGAACCATATGGCAAAATCACTGTTTAAAGATGTTCAGTGCTTTACCAAATCATCCAAACAGTTGAGGTTTTAAGAAAAACTCAGCAGGTTGATTCCTCAAAGGCTCCTCTGATGATGGATGGATATGTATGTGCCTTAGGTGGAGCCTGTGAAATCACAACTGACTGTCTTAAAAGCTAAACCAAAGTTGCCTAAGGACTAGACAGAGAACTACGAACAGAAATTAATCATGCTTCCCAAATGTGTCTTGTGCTTTCTTTGTTTTGATGGTAAATGATAACAGCAACAGCAAATTTGATCAATGGAAAGAAGTTATTCTCGGTTCTTCATCTCTGATAGTTTTGTCTTGGTGTTTTTAGCAAAGAAAAAAGAAAGTACTAATCTGATATCATGGGAAGTACAGTATTTGCCATAAGAAATTTTGTAAAGTTTTTCCATGTCATTCTAGTATTTAATAACAGTTCAGCACTCAGACTTTCACTTTGGCTCAATTTTAGACTTGAGCTGTAGTTCAGGCATAATACAGTTTCCAACTGTGATCAACTTCTGATTTTTAAAAACATATTAAAAACTTTATTTTTAGGTATGCCTCTAAAATTGCTTTTGGTGACAACTATTGCAGGACATGACTGCTAAGGTATCTGGAAACATTTTACTGCCTGTCAAACTAACTTGCTTTAACCATCTCAGGAGAACAGCTCGAATTCTAACAAAGAGTAATAGGAACAGGATGAAAATGCTTGTAGAATAGAGGATAAGCCTTCTACAGGTACACAAGTTAACTTTTGTCTTTGGTAGACCTAATTAACTCTATATAAAAAAAGCAGAACCGATAAGTAAATAAATAAATAAACTAACCCTCCAAAAACCAGAAGCAGGTTGCTACATTAGCATGAATATTTCATGTCTGATCTGAGGATGCCCACACAGAATTTTATTTTGCTCTGGGACTTGCTGGTTGTCTTAAGTAGAAAGAAAAAACCCACCGAGAAATTCTACCAAGTCTTACCTACACATCTGTGTTCCTTGTATTTCATGCAGGTACTGGTACCTCTTGCACATTCAGACCCTCTCTGTGCAGTGTGGAGCAGAGAAAACAACTAGAAAAAAAGTGCCATTTCCATTTGCACAGGAAGACTAAAAAAAGATCAAACAAAGCTCAGCCCTCTCAAGCATTATCAGTAGTAAGGGGAACTGTCAGCATTTGGCTTAGACTTGTCCATTTTGGGCAAGGGCAGTCCATGGTTTCAACAGTTCTGAAAGGAAGAAAATGGCATGTGCAATCCTCAAAGGGCTGCGCCACCGCTCCTGTGCCCGTCATACGTCAACATGCATTAAGTTTCCTTTTCTGCTGGGAAAGTGCTGTCAGTCTGATGGCTCAGTGTACTGATGTTTACAGTGTTAATAGCGCTTCTGGGGGACCTGGAAGCCTGAAGTGCTGTGCTGTCTGTGATGATTTGGGGGACAGAGCAGAGGTTAATGACCACAAGGGTTTGAATCAGATGGTATGGTGGTGGCATCTTGCTTGTCAGGTTCCCTTTACCCTCCCAGCCCTTGCATTTCAATTACAGTCAATTGGAGTTAATTGCTCATTGGCCAGCTGTATTTACAGGTCCACAATATCATGCAGAGGTGGCACTGGTTGGGAAATTAAAGCGCAGATGCAGGTGAAAGGCTGTGATCAGTCTCTGTGGCATTTGCTTTCCAGCTTCCTCTTGTCTTTCGTGCTGTCTCCAGGACCATGTTTTGCCTCCCCTTCTCTACCCACTGCCTGCAGTGACGTTCAACAGCAATACTGTTATTAGACAGCAGGATTGCAGAAGTCCTTTGGGGCTCCAGTATGGGTGAAGCTTTAATAGTTTTTTAGGTTTACTACAAATGTGCAAAGGCCACACTTCTCAAGAGGAGCTAATGATTCCACATCCACTTTAAAGACTTTTTAACACCAATATAATGAACCTGTAGGTCACAGAGAGTTTAGGCACCACTTTTTCATCATCAATCTGTTTTTCTCCCAGCACCTCAAGTAAAAGAGGATGACTGACAAAGTGCCACACACAGTCTTACATTAGTAAATGATAGCGCCAACACTTGTAAAGATAAAAAGATATCTTCTTTGCATGTTGGAGGCAGAAAGCCTGCCAATTTTAGTTGAGGACTTGTATGCTTAGGATTTGAGAAGTAAAATTATGAATATGAATTACATAGACCTTATGCTCAGCACAGTCTACACATGCAATCAGACCTGACCTTGCAATGCTCTCAACCTCTGAGGGCAGATTTTTAGAAGCAAAACTAAGAGGCAGATATTGACACCCCCTTCTTTTTCAGTGATATTTTGTCACTTAGCCATTCTTTCTGTTTTGAAAAATGTCATATCAAGTAACTTAATTTTGCTAGAGGGAGAATCCTTGGTGTTTAATATAAGTTATTAACTTCTTGCAAACAAGTGGGATACTGTAAAACATAGTAGAGAAGATTTAGAGCAGGAGTAAAGAGCAAAATGAGCACAAATAGATAACTATCATTCAGGCATTTTATATGGACAAAAAGAGAACACACAGAGAGGTTCTTTGATGAGACATTCACAAAACAAAATAATGATACAAGACTGAAATAAATTGCAGGATCAAAAAGATATACTGGGAGAGAAATAGCTCAAAAAATCTGGCAACTACCCTGGAGAATAATGGAGACAAATCTCATTACAGATTTCATGTGATGTTATCCTCTATATCACACATAGTGCAAGCAGGAACATGGAATCACTTTCATGAACTATACTGGTATATTGTTATGTTTGACAAAGTATAGTATTAGGCAGCTACAGCATGAGTTAGTGAAATAACTTGGTAGCTGTGTTTACTCACTCTGGCTGTTTTAATTTGAAAAATTAATAACAAAGTTACAAATCATGGAATTGTAGAACAACTCGTTTGGCAAGGACTTTTGTAGGTCAGCTAATTCCAGCCCCCACTTCCCCAGTGCAAAGCAGAACTAACTTCAAATGAAAGGATGAAAAAAAGAGAACGTTCTTTTTTATTCTAGAGAATGCCTGACATGTTTTTCTTGTGAATTTTTCTATGACCTCAATTTATAGCTCATTTACTACCATTTTCTGAGGTCTCTTTGCTGCAAGCCCTTGTATTTCAGACAAAAATCAGGTAAACTGTACCTGAGCATTAATATTTAACACAGACTTATGGGAAAGAGAGTGACTAAAAGTGACAGCTGCATTTTCCCAAAATGAAGGTCGTGAAATGGCACCAAGGACTGTTTTATCCTTTCTTAGTCTTAATTGGCAATTCATATTGCATGTTTCTTGTGTAATTTCTCTACAATAGGATAGTCCTTGAAGCAAGAAGCAATTTGACATGGTGTGAGAATGGCATTGTATGAGGAGCAGAGGGTTTTTTTATTGTCACAGAAAATATTTTATATGTCTGGTCTGATTGTGGCTTTGATAGACAGGAAGCTAGAGGCCATTTGGTGGCAAAATTTATGTCACAAAATCCCCAAATTCCTTCATTCTGCTCAGCAGATATGGAAAACCTGGAAAACCTGGAGATGATTCAAGCTTAGGGTACTCTCAAAAACCAGCTTTGCACATTCAGCTTTGCCTTGGTTGTGAGTTTAGGTTGTAGTTCTTTGGAGTCTTTCTTTGGAGTTGAATCCCAGGGCTCTTACAGGAAAGATTTCGGGATCTCCTCTCTTCCAGCCTTGTCTGAGTGTTGCAAGAGCAGATGCAGGCAGATGGCTGAGCCAGCAAATAATCTACTGCAGGTAGATTATGTCCATGGCAAGAAATGCCTGGGGTTCCCCCATTCCCTTCCTAAGGTGAGCTCCCTGGCTGGCCTTAAGCGTCCCTCTGAGAGTGTTCCTGCAAACCTGTCTGGCCAGCTGAGGACTTTGTTACCACAGTGGCTTAGACATCAAGCAGATGCACAGTGTCTAACTCTGTCGTTACTTCATTTTAACTTTTAAGCTTCTTGCCTGTTTTACAGATAGACCAGGTTTATTATCCGTGCCGAGAAATGAGGCAAAGCATAGGTTAAGTGACTTACTCAAAGTCACACTCCAAAAGTGTAACTGAGAAAGATATTGAATTTTCATGTCTGTATTTCTATTCCAGAACTTTACAATCAGATCACAATTTAAATTCACTTTCAAATTGGAAGAGAAAAGGCTGAGGATTTTCAAACATTTTCTTATTATCAATCATTCACATATATCCAAGACAGAGATAATAACTGTGGAAGACAATTCAAATTGACAGGCATATTTCTGAACTGGTTACCTGATCTCTAAACTCTGACTTGCATAAAAATACACCCTTGCTACCAAAATCTGATCCAGACTTTACCCCCCAGAGGTAGGACTGATCAGGCTGTTCCTGAGGAGGCATGGCATCATCTAACTATCTGTCAGCTTCAGGTTTGCTGTACATCTGCAGTTTCTCAGGCTGGAAAATCAAACCACTGCTATATGTGTAAATTCAAAAGTTAACAAACAGAAAAATGAGGTACAGCATACAGCAAATGATTTTGAGCATTAATTCTGATATATGCATGGTTTGCTACAAAGATGATGGGCTTAGATCAGTGATTTGGAGTAGGGATTTGAAAGTTAGATTTTCACTGCAGAAGATAATAAATGGGAACAAAATATGAATAATAAGGAGCAGAGCAAACACATTCAGAAAGGTTTGGATAATTCATTAGGCTAGGCCTGAGAATAACAAATATATTTCAATGTAGGGAGTTATAATAAAATCCAGAAACTTCAGAGATGACCCGAGAATGATCTTACGAAGTTGGTGAAAAACCACCATTCAATACCCACTGCAAATTATCCCTTTATTTGTTATTTCATCTATGAATCAAATGGATGGCATCAATGGGCTCCTTTCCTTGCAGCCTTTATACTGCAGACTTTTCAGAAATATGCAGCACTACAAGCTGCATTTGGAGAGAGTCTGCTCCCATTCAGCTGTGTGAAAAGCAAACATCGGGATATACTCAACACCAGCTTGGAGAAGACACTGACTTTCTCTTCATGTGTTACTTGCTTCAGTCCTCTGCTGAACCAGGGCCAAAGGTATTAATGCATCTTGTCTAGGGGCATACTGGCAGAGACCGTTTGTTTTGAGTTCCAGGGCATCTTTAGCCATAAACCCAATGCCTTCTTTCCTTGTAAGGAGAGAGAAATGATAATTTCCTTTTTAAAAAAGAGATGACCTCTTTCCAGACTATGGAAATGTTCTTCCAGGAGTCTCCTCCTGGGAGAAAAGCCTCATCACACTTGAAGAAAATATCTTGCAACCAGTGAGAATTGCCAGTGTAATCACAATAAGTAAACAAAACTAGATTCATGCAATAGTTCCAGCAAACATCTGTGCTAAAGCCAGTGCTAAAAGAGGCAGGAAAACATACACTGAATACAGCAGGACTGAATTTCAGCAGGATGAAAGCACCAGCAAATTATAGCCTTCTGGGGAAAAAAAGAGGGAGACACAATCTGAATAACTGGTATGAAAATGATGAAGACAGTGCTGTTTTGCAATAAAAATATTTGTCATAATAGTATATAATTTTAACTTGGAGTCCAAACACTGCTCTTTTAAGTTGGCATAAATCAAACACATTGTCTATGCAATTGCTTTCCACCTATCGTGGTTCCATCCCATTTTCTTCTTTAGAGATTTTCCTTGACCAGGGAGCTGCTTTTGACAGGTAAGAAAGGACAAACTGCTCCTTGGGTCACCCTTGCTCACATACAGGCCTTCTGAAATAGCTGACATGTGCCACTGTATAATCACCAAAGCTGTATTTTCTGGAACACTGCATTCCAGTGCCAGTAGGCATTCTGCAATTTCCTTCTGGACAGAGAAAAAGGGTTTGACTGGGCTTCCTCCTGATTTATGTGTTTCTGAGCATTTGATTTTCAAAGCTCCTTGTTAGTCAATCTTCCTCCTCACATCATGGACTCCATAACTGGAAAATTCATTGGTTTCACCAAAACCTTACGATGTACAAGAGTAATTGGAGTGACCTCCAGCTGGCTTTAGATGTAGCAAAGGCATAGGGGATCACATCTACAGCCAGGATGAACTGTCTGGGTTTGAGAAGTGCCCAGACATCCAGTGAAGGCTAAGCGCTCCAGCTCTCCTGACGACTCTGCTGCCCTCAGTGAAGCTTTCAGCATGGATGTCTTCCACAAGATTTCTCTCGCTTACCATTTGCAACTTGATACATTTCTTTCAGTGTGAACTTTAATTATCCACTTAGCGTGCTTTGCTTGCTTTATTTTTTTCCTGGATGCTCCCACAAGCTGTTACAATGAGAAAAATAAATGATCAGACCCTATTCATTTATTATTTAAAAAAAAAAATCACATTTTTAGCTGGACTGTTCTCACTCTGTTGACACTGCTGGTGTGGTTTCTCTGGAAGGCTGCAGCTGTTTTAGGAGCAGAAGAGCAGATATTATCTTATCTTCTTCCAAGGTGAGTCATGAGGAAGGGCTGCTGTGAGAATGCTACAGTTAGGTGGGGGCATTGTAGACATAGCACCGGAAAAAGAATAACACTTTATCTATGGCATAATAAATACATGAAAACTGAATCTTGCTTTAAAAAGAATTTAAATGTGTAACTCCATCCCACTACACTTTTGTGAATATTCTGATAAGGTGAGTATGAAAAAAAAATCTGGCTCTAGAGATCAGTTTTCTGTTTGAAATTAAGAAGTTTTTTCCTCCTAACCTTCCCCACCTTTTTCTTTCTTTTAAACAAACCTGACCCCATGTGATTATGCAACAGGAAACTCAGAAGCAAACCTCTGATCTCTACTATGGCATTTGCTCACGAACAATTCACTCTATGCAGATCAAAATCTGCTTTTCCTGTATATATGTCAGCACTTTATTTGACAGACAGGTCATCTTGAAGAAAAAAGTTTTTAAAAAAGAGTAAAGGATTTAAAATAAAGGAAATCATATGCATAAAGAGGTCAATGTGCCTAAAGGACCCTACAGCACTATCATGGCTGAATGGTGTCACATACTACGGTGATTATTGGGAATTCCTGGTGAGAAAATTGTTGGTTGAGGTCAGAGCAATGTGTTGCTGAAGCACAGGGTTAAATGAGGAGGGATACAGAAGCAGGTGTCTAACTTCATTTTAGGCACCCAAAGCTATTCTTACGTGCATCTCAAATGGCACTAGAGGCCTGGTTAGGCACCTGAATTCCTCTTTTGGCATTTTACCCAAGTTCACACAGGAAAACTCTGACAGACACTTGAAATCACATCCTTCAGATCTGTGTGAATATTTCTGAACAAGCAAACTTTGTACTGAAACAGGCTATTTATGAGTGCCTGGTTTGTCAGCTGGTAATGTTCTTTAACTGGATCTTGTTACTCATCACACATACACACACATACATATATATAAATGCATATATATACACACACTCACACACACACATGTAAGTATATGTATATATATGCACATGTATTTTTAAAGCAAGCTGAATAAAGACAGCAAGCTGCCATCAGTCAAGAAACTTTACATCCACCACACAGATCTCTGCTGTCACTTATGCAACTTGAGTGACTGATAAAAGCAGTTGGTAACTTCTCCCATCGGCTAACACTAGAGAGGGAAATGTCCCTTTGTTTTGTTTCCTTGAAGATGAACTATTGATAGCTTTTGGCAGCTGAGATAGTGTTGAAGGTCTCCTTCGAAACACACTTTATGATTTTTTTCTGCTTGACTAGGAAGTGGCTCTTTCAAAGGAAACTTGTGCAGGTTGTTGCCCATTTTTCACTATTTCTGCAGCCAGAAGGTCTGTTTTCTGCTTTCGCGAGGTAATTTTCCTCTCCACTTTTGCTCAGAAGTATTTGGTCCTTTGTAGGGAGATCTAGCTTTTGGCCTACTTCCTGCTGCTTTTTGGAGCCTGATACCCAAAATTTTACTTCCTTTCTTGCCTCTCCCTGCACCTGAATGCCAAGTACTTACATGTTATCCATAAGGGGAATGGAGAAAGCAAGACTTCCCAGAAAGCATGACTTGAGCAATATCTGACTCCAGACTCATTCCCATCTAATGGGAAAAAAAAATCTGTCTTCTAAGCTTAATTGTAATTGTTTTTGTGGGTGTCTGACTGAGTGGCAAATGCAAACCATTATATCAACAAAATATAAAAGCAATTGTGGCCAGTGTAATCAACAGTTCAGATACCGGTAGTTCCTCTTTGTCCTTCTGCCACAATACTGATGATTCTGCAAAGATTCAGAGTGCCCAGGGCTCTGTTTCAGAATGCCCAGAACAGGGCATGCAAGCTCTTTTATTGCCTTTGTTTTACCTCCTTTTCATAAATGAACGTGTTTTCATGACAGAAAGAAAAAAACCCACAGAAATATGGACTAATTAAGAAGGAGGAATGTACAGCTCTAAGACCAAATGCTCTTGGATAGAGCATCCGTCAGGTTCTGCCATCATCTGCCATGAGAACCAAAGGCTGCCAGACACTTACTGATTCTTTGATCTCAGCAATGCCAGTTAAAGCTTTCCCAGTTTGTAGTTCTGGATGGCAAAGCCATCCTTCCTGCTTATCTCGCTCCATTGGTCTGACTTTGCTACTGCCAGACTTTTTGCAGCTTTTTCCAGGTTTAGGCACTTCACTGTATTTATGATGCTTTTGTGTAGCCTAAATTCCCTAAAAGAAAAACATTCTAGTCAAATTGTCATCTGTTCACAGAATGTAAATAAAAAAGAGAAAATGTGGTTATTTGGGTGGATCAATCACAGGCTGTTAGCTTTGATTTGGGGGCATCTGTACCGAGCTCAGTAATATGGGACTGAAGCACAGTTAGTAGATACCAAAGGTAAAAAACAAACAACTGGCTAGGCACACAGGTCTGTTGTGGAGATACTGGGAGGTAAATGCCTTGGTCCTTATGGAAGTTATTTGGTCTTACTATTAAAAAATGCACCTTTCTCCCATGTGAATTTCTCTCATTTCTGCTTCCAGCTCTGCGTTAATCTTATGTTTTCCTCCATTAACATAAAAGCCTTTTAGGTATTCAGTATTTTCTGGCAATGAAAGCACAGTTTGTCAGGTTACTGTTTTTCCTTTTCTCAAATAACTAGATTGAAGTTTTAAACTCTTTTTTTACTGTGAAGGTTTTTCCATCCCTCAACTTTTTGTGGTTATTTTTTTGCCCTGTTTGAAGGAATGTTTTTTAATGCCATCATGAAACAGTTGGTATTTTTCAAAATGTCACAAACTACTTTGAGGGTATATTGCATTGTCAGAAAAAAAAAATAGGAAAAGAGGTTAAAATTACAATGAAAACAACGTACATTCTTTTCCCCAAAACATGCAACATGAGTCCAGTATAGTGAGTAAGTTGAAAATATGTTTATGTGAGAAGTTTTCTTTACTGGCAGAGTATGATCCTGATATTTCAAAATGTCTGTAAAGGAGCCAAAACAGATTCACAAGTTGAGTTATCAAAAATGAGATAATGGTAATCACAAGTCTTAAAATTGCAAAGGATATTTCTGAACAAATTTTTGGAAAGTGGTAAATGATTATGGTAACTGACAGAGACTTCTCCAACAAAGACAAAGTGATTTTATGTCTGTAATGTTCAGAATGTGCTATGAACATTTATGAAGTGTTCATCAGTTTGGGCAATGTAGAGTGCATATTAGTAGAGGTTATCATAGCAATAAGGATAGACTATTGCTTCCTAAGTTGAAGGTGGACAACTGCACATGGAAAATGTTATGAAAGACCTGCTAATATGACAGGTTTAATATCAGGTAAAGCAACTACAAGATCTAATTTCTGAAAATTTGGATATATGT